>NC_061166.1:2679446-2919446 GCF_022113875.1 Hydra vulgaris
ATATATATATATATATATATATATATATATATGATGTATATTGAATGTTTATATTTCAGAATTGATTAAAGAACAATTACCTTAACTGGATTTAATAATGCTTACCTTCTTTATCTATCTTAAATAATTACATTAATGGGAATATGTTACTGGGGTTTAAATGTATACATAAATATATACAAACACAGAGGATTTACGGAAAAGAAACTCTTATAGCCAAACATTTTTTTTGCACTTGTAAAATCAAAATACATTATCAACAAGTAAAATTATGCCTTCTAATTATATGTCTTCATAAACAATTTTTAGTCTGGTGATAACTGTGGTGGCAATCACACTAGTCTTTTTTCCATTGCGCATTTTTTAATTGTTAATTAGTTGATAGAACTTTAAAAACTAATTAATAAATTTAAATATAATTACTATAATTTTTTTTTTAATTTAGTCAAACTAAAGCGACCTCTATATATACAACAAATTTGAAAAATTATGAATGATTTAAATACAACCGATGTGTTCTATATTATAAACAAATAAACTTAAAAAAAAAAAAATTACAAAATAACTTGTTATTTTTAATAAATTGATATTTTAAAAAATTTTGATTTTTCTTCTTTTAATTTTCAAAATACTTTTTTTCAGCTTTTGAACTGCAAAAATAGTAAATATGCCCTTAATAATTTTGTGAAACTAAATTAGCAGTAATGAATTAAATTAGCTTAAAACCTAGTTTTAAAGTTGTTTTTTTTTAACAAAAATTTTTAAAAAAATATTTTATATGAAATCAAATAAACATTTTTAATGATCTTCTTTGGTTTAGGTTGGTTGTTGCTATTTGGTAGGTTGTTGCTTTTTTTACTTCTTCTTTAAGTTTCAATCAAAATCTTTTTTTTATTTTGTTTTAGATCATAATCATCAATTCTTACTAATAAAGTTGACTGAGATTTTTTTTGATATTTTCTTCGTAATGGCCCTCAAGCTGTCTTTTGTCTTTTTGCTGAAAATTTATAGAAGTTTTTATTCCTTCTCGTATCATGTTATATAACCAGATTTTTTCTGTCATCCCAAAAGAAACAAGTTAATTGTTAGACATCCTAATCACTCTTTCTTTTGATGGTAATGTTATTTCCCACTTTAACTCTTCTGCAGTTTGTGGTCCAGCCTTACCTCTCTAACTATTGATCAAATTTTCTCTATCTGTAAGGGGTTGGTTATACTTAGATCTACTCCATAAGTATTTTTAAAATCTTGCAAGTTGAATCTACCATATTAACATATCTAACAAAAATTTTATAAAAACCAACACTTTGTCAAATCCTTACTTGTCAACATCTAATAAAATCTTGACTTGTCAATATCTTGAGTTTTAAAGTCAAATTTTATTGTTACCATATATAATAAAATAGTTAACTAAAACTGGGCCAGTAAAATTACCTCTATTGTGACATATGATATCTATGTTTAAATTACCTCTAATTGTGATATATGATATCTATGTTTATCTCTTCGTATAGCAAGCTCATCTACTCTATCTTGCTTCTACAAAAATATAAATTAAAATATATACTTGAGAAAAAAATCTTACAGATCAATTATAACAAAAATTAAGAATAATTGTTTATTATACTCCTATCAAAAATCAAATTGAAAAAACAAAAAGGAAAAAAAATTATTTTTTAATAAAATTAATTTACCTATATATTTTTTTTAATTTTTCAATTTTTTTTTCAAATTAATTTAAAAAAAAATCAAGGCAAACATTATTTAGTATAAAAATTCTATATTTAAAACAAATTGTTATAAATAAACTAATTGAACAGTTATCAAAATTGAAACTTCGTCTAAGCCCAACAATACATCAAGTAGCAATGAGCAAAATAAAAATGTAACTGACATTAGGCAATAACAACAAAAAAAGATATATTAATTATTATTAATAAATCTTTTTTCGGATGTTATTGCTCGAAATAGCAGCCGATCAACGATCAATAATCATTTACTTTTGGAATAGATGATATTTTGATCTCCCAAAATTAATTCTGGACGATCAAATTTGATTGTCAAGAATTGAAAGTCAAACTTTATTCTCAAAAAAAAATTTAATTTAAAAACATCACAAAACAAGTCACAAAAACAATAAAAAAACAAAAGTAAAACATCAACACAAAAACGTTGCATAAAAAAGAGAAACAAAGGTAAAAAAATTTATATAAACAAAAAGTTTATTACCCATTAATGAATTATTTTGATTGAATTGAACTTTTTTAAATGAATCAAATTTGCATTACCATTTAGAAACAATAACATTTCTGTGAAAAATTTTGAAAAATAATAATGCAAGTTTATGATTGGTAGAAAGAATGTTTTTTTTTTTTTTTTTATTTGCATTCACTCCCAACAAGGCTGTAAGGAAACACTATTAAGTTGGGAGTTACTAGGAAAAATTATAGAGCAAGGAAACGGTTGACAGAGGACTTGAAAAGTTGAAGGTTGTATGAGTCAGGAAAACATGAAGATGGGAGAGAGTTCCAAAGGATTGAAGTGCGGGGAAAAAAACTAGATGAATAAAAGTTTTTAGAGCATGCAGGGACAGATACAGTTAACGAATGAGACTTAGCTGAATGACGAGTAAAACAAGAATGAATTTTATTTGATAGAACTAGAGATGATAACTCCTTTGAGCAGTGACCATGATAGTATTTGTAGAAAAGAGAAAGAGATGCAACTTTACAACGATGGGAAAGAGGTTCAAGCTTAACAGATAGTCCAGGTCCAACAACATTTACAATGCGTTTTTGGACCTTGTCAAGAAGAGAAAGGGAATCGTTAGAAGAACCAGCAATACGACAACAGTATTCCATACAGGGACGAATAAGAGATTTGTAGAGGTAGAGAATGGAATCAGAAGTAAGGAAATGGAAAGGAAAGAAAGAATGTTACCTTGAAAACATCACAATGCTTTAAGCAAAAAAAAAAATGTTTCTGTTTAAAATTTTTAGAAAATAAGTTTTAGAAGTAAAATTATACAAACAGTATAAAAATAATTATAAAATGGATGGGGGAAAAAAGCGACTGAAAATTAATTCTTTTAAAAGGAATATGAAACACCCGCTAAAAATAAAGTAAAAGTTTACGAAAGAAAGTTACAATTATAAACAGCTAATAGGTGGAAAGGTTCGCTAAAATGTAGGGTATGTCAAGAATATGCTTCTCAAATTCAGATGGTACATGCCAAATTTGAGTGGTGGATAAGAATACAGTAAATTGCAACACAGTTCCTCGATTATACAAGCAGATGGAATGTCAAACCAGAAAGCTTTTGAAATATTTATGAAAACAAGAGATATGTGATAAAATTGAAAAACAAAATGAGTTGCAGCAGGAAATGTGGCAAACAGACATTTTATCCGGTATTCAAATCATGCATAGTAAGGATCTTGATTTGACCAAAAATTTGAGGTTGCTTATTTATTGGAAAGAACTTTCGCTTAGTCTATATCCAAAAATAATTCAATTATAAGAGAAACATGGTGTAGTCTTTGGTCAAGCTTACAAGAACGCAAATACTTCATTGACTACATTGCTCGGAGTTTGCCGAAAGACCTTAAAAAACAACAACTGAACAACTGAAACTTTTTCACTTCTACTTTCAATTCTATTTGACGACTTCAATGATGTTTCAATTACGAAAAAAGAGCCCATATTTATTGTCACCTTTAATCCAATTCCAACTGGAAAATCAAAAGTAAGTGTTGAATGTAACTTTCTTTCACTTTCAGATATTGAATATAGAACATCACACAGATTTTTACGATAACACGATAAAAAAACTGTGTGAGAATATAGAAATTGAAAATTGCAATAAAAAATTAGTCGCTTTTGGTGCAGATGGCGCATCTGTAAATAGAGGAGGCAAATCAGGTGTTAAAATGTTGCTCATGGCTGAAATTCCATGGATCACATTTGGTTGGTATGTAGTACATCATCTGGAGTTATCATGAAAAGATAAATTAGGGAAGTTATATCGTTGTTATATGTTACTAAAAATATGCTAAGTGATGAAGAAAAAAAACTTTTATTAAATGATTCAGGACTGAATCATTTTATGACGTTGATTGTATTATTTTAAGAATGCATTACATTTACAAAAAATCACACAAGGCAGTGCGGAGAACTTGCATCTATTTTACAAGATGATGAATATAACAATGATGGTTACCAACCTAAGAAAGCTTCTGATATTATCTCAATGAAAAATGAATGGGTTCCGATTCTGCTTCTTGTCGAACAATTATTTACTTTGCCTGTATTTAATGCAAAAGTTGAATGCCTTTTTCAATAATGAATATAGTGAAAATGGACACACACAACTCTTTGAAAGAGAAATGCTTACAATTTAATTTGAGTAAGTTTGCAAGGAACAGATTCTAATGTACTTGATTTAAGTCCTGCTATAGTTATGGGCAAATGATGTAGTGCGAAGGCCATTACAATCAGAAAAAAATTACTCAAAAAGAGCAAAAAAAAAAAACTGGTTGAAAAACATTAATTGATTTGGATTTGTCATCTGATGAATTAAATAACAAATAGTTCAAAACCTTTTTCAGTATTTTGTTTGTTTTTTAAATACTCTTGCATGTTGCATTTTTAAATACTTTGCATGTTTCAATCAACAAATGCTTTTTTAAAGGTTCCTAATATTTCTTGTATTATTTTTGTAAAAAAAACTATCATTATTTTTCTTTAAATGAAAATTGAAATTAGAAAATTGAAATTTTTTTATCGTTTTGAATGAATGACTTTGCATAATCGAATGACGAATCAAAAGTTGACTTGATCAACTTAATAAATTTCTTATTTGTTAAATTTTATGATAAGTTAGGAAAAGCTGGACAAATTATCGTCATTTTTTTTAATACTTAAGCCAGACAATTGCCCGGCTTAAGTATAAAAAAAATAATCTCTTTTTTTAGGCTAGCTAAAGTGCCTTTATAACAAAACATTTAAAAAGACTTGTTTGTATTTATAACTGGACACTTTAAAACAAGTCCCAGTATAAGTTTTTATTTGGAACTTTTTATTGTTTCAGAATTTTAAACTTAATGGGAAATCTGTGGTATAAGCAGTGCTATAAAGCACAAACATTAAAAGTCTGATGCAAAAATTGCTAAATAAAAAAATTAACAAAAAATTTGATTGTCAGGAAAATTATTTGATCATCTACTTTTCAATTCATTTCAGCTGATCAGTGTTGATTGGCAATCTCTAAATAATTGCTTAGAAAGCTTCAGTAAAAACACCATAAAAATAAAAAAACAAAGATAGCAGATTAATTAAAGCAAATAGACATCATATCTGGAATGTAGTGTGATGTCCTAAAAGTTTTTCCCCAACAAACAATAAAAATTAATTGGTTAAATAAAAAAGTATTTTTAATACTTTTTTATTTAACTTATTTAAAAAAACTTTTCCAAATCAAATTAAATTATGGAAAATATGAAATTACATATCAGAAATTTATAATTAAGTTTATTTATAATTAAGTTTAATTTTGTATATTTCTATATATTTTTATTAAAAAGTTTTTAATAAAATATATAGTAATATTCAAAATTAGATTTCCGATTAGTCGAGTTGAATTGAACCAATTTTTAGGAAATGTTAGCCTTGTTAGGAGATATTAGAAGGTGAAAGGAAGTTTTAAGAGGTGTTATGTTGTCGCATTCTATGTAAGTAAACTGTTACTTTTATATTTTATATTGACATTTAAACAGCTTGTTTTTGAATGATCAGTTGCTTAGCAACTCCAACTGATCCAGTCTCACTGAATTTTAAAATTTATCTTTCACTGTTGATGAAGTAAAAAATTATTTTGAATATATTTTGTATGATATTTTTGATCAGTGCCAAACTTTCATTATTTTTCAGATATTGTTCAATAATGAAACTCTATTTTTACTAACAATAACCTTTCAGCAAACAAATTACTTATTTTTCAGGGTTGCCAACAACTTGCTGCACTAATGGGGATAAACTGAAACCTTTAGTTAATTTTGGGACAACTTTTATAAAAGATAAGTAACAAATTAGCTACAACGTTAAATTTAAGTCCAGTATTTTAATACATGAACACTTAATAGTGTCAATCTATTAAAATGCTGGATATAAACAACAGACAGTTGTGCACAACCATGAAGGACATAAAGATATGTCCTGCATGATTGCACACAATCGCACACTATGCCAAACCAGGCATAAAATATTTTGTTACAACAACTTGACTACATCTCTTAAGATATTTTGAAAACATTTAAGATGGTTCCATGTATATCTTAATATCAATTAAAATCAAATACACACTAAAACAATTAACTTTGTAAACTTTTCTAACCAAACATTTTTATGAAGAGCTTTTAAACAAAGCAACACTTTTATTGATTGTTTACAAAAATAAAAACTTGTTAATGTTACCAAGGTTTTGTAAAGTTTATTATATATAATAAATTTTATTAGTAAATTATATAAAGTTAAAACTATATAAAAAACAAATGGTAAAAAATTATTAATATTAGTTCATTTGTAAATACATATCAACATTTTTTAATTTAAAAACTTAGTATTTTTATAATATATGTAAACCTTTTAAAACATATTTTATGAACAACAAGAATTTAAACAATTGTTGCATTTACAATGTAATCTTTTTAATAATCACTAATGTTAATAAAATTTTCAAATAAACTCACATTTTATTTCAAATAAACATAGAAATATACAAGCAACTGAACACCAAGGTTCTAGACCTTTTGTGTTACTTGACTGTTAAAGCTATTTTTATTTAATTTATTATTAAATTTAGCTACAGCTTATAATTAAGATAAAAACTGACAAAAGTTTATTTTTAGCTACAGGCTTGACCAGGAAGGTGTGCGATTTCACAACATAACATGACCACGCAAACACTATTTGCTTTTAAATACATGACCACGGGTGTTAAGATGTTTTGTAAATTTGTATACATTTTATGCGCTGAAAAAATTATTTCAACTTAACTATAAAGAAACTTAAAGAAAAAAAACTTATTCTTAAAGAAGCAAATAAATCAAAACTAACCTAAAACTAAAATCAAAAAAATAAAATTAAAACTTAACGAAAATAAAAAATTAACTGTAACGATAAGATTATTTAAAATATGTTTAAAACAAACAACTTTAAACAGTTTATCTTAACTGATGTTTTTATAATATAATATTATACAAAAACCTTTTAAATAAAGTAACAACTTACATCTAACGATTGTTTAATTAATACTCTCATTTAAAAGTTTAAAAACAGATTCTTAAAAACTACTTGCAGTAATGTAAATAAATAAAAATAAATTGTTTCTAAATGGAGTTGAAATTTTTTTATTTAAAGAAATTTATAATAAAAAAATACATACTTAAATAACTATAAAAAAAATATGATACTCATTAATACTTACTATTAAAAATCATTAGCAGTGAATTGTTACTTTATTTAAATGTGTTTCAATAATATAAAAATATAAGCAAAGATCAAAGTTATTTATCAAATTCATACAGCTTTTGTCTTTTTTTTTTCTTCTCAACAAAATCTTTTTTCTTTTTGAGTGTATTAACTTCAATGATTCTTACATAAAGTTTATAGAGACAATAATTGTTTAAAGTTGCCGCTTATAAAATTTAAATTATTATTTTTTAATTACATTTATTATAAAAAAATTATATATAGTTAAATAAAATAATTTATCCAACTTTCATTTATACTTCAATGAAACTCATTAGTTACTTAATTTAAAAGCCTTTTGCTAATATTAAAACCTTAAAACAAATGTGTCAAAGTTATTTATTTTTAACATAATTAAAAAACATTTTTTCAAAGCATTTTAAATGTTAACATCCGTGGTCAATTTGTCAAAACAAAATATTATTTATGTGGTAATGAAATCGCTTGTTTTCGCATGCCTTCCTGGCCGAGCCTGTTTTTAGCTAAGGTAAATATTTTGTTATAATTTAAAAATTTGTTTCACAAGGTAGCAAATTAGCCAGGTAAGTTGGCAAATTGGCAAGGTAGCCATCTAGGGTAACAAAAAAAAAACTAGAGCAGACACTAGTCTAGAACATCGCTGAACTAGTTTTTAAATTTTAAAGACATCGGCAAAAGAAAAGAACATTAAAATATTTCCATTGCAAATGAATGATTTAATCGTTTACGTTTGAAGAATTGTATAAAATATATTTATTAAAACTTAACAATGGTAAAAAAAGAAAATTTACTTTTTTATTTATTAAATAATTCAACAAGTGTTTTATTAGAAACTTGTTGGAAAAAAACAAATGTACATAAAAAAGTTGTATGATATTTTCTGATAAACCGAATATGATTTTTTTTTTAATAAACGATTATTAATTGTAAGTTTATTTAAAAGAGTGTCACTTAATTTTATAAAAACATAAAAAATCATTTTCGAAGTAAGTAAATTCCAAATTTAATAAAAAGCTATTAATTCCAAACAAAAAATTTAATTTTCAACTGTCAGCTGTCACTCTATTAGTAACTGTCAACTGTCACTACATTAGTAACTATAAACTGTGACACCATTAGTCTATTGTCAATGATCAAATAAGCTTCTTAAGTAAGGCTTTTTTTGCGCATTTCTGAAATGTTCTCAAAAACATCTAAAAAGTAGAGGTCAAATTGTCGAAACAAAATAATATATACATGACCAGCAATACATGTCCAGCGATACATGACCAGCAATAGCATGTTCAACTTGTTAGGCTACTTTTTATTTCATTAAAAAATCCATGATTGACAGAAATAGCTAAATTATGTTTCAGGTCAAATCTACAGTTTAGGAAAAAGGAGCAACCTAAGTGGGCAGATCAGAAAAAATCCAAATTAAACTGTATTAAAATCTAAAAATAGTCTTTCAGGCTAGATACATCTTCCAGGTAAAGTCCTAAAATTAAATGTTTATAGAACATCTAAATTTGAAATCTATGAAAAGACTCTGAGCTTGTTTAAAGTTACCAGACTAAAGCTGGTGACTCTATTAGGAGACTTTTTTTAACTAAATTTTTCCTCAAGATTTTCCACAAATAACAATTCCAATTTATCACATTTTTTAATACATATTTATAATTATACATATTTATAATTTATAAATATTTATAATTTACAAATATTCATAAGCATATTTATTAGCAAATTTACAAGCATATTTATAAATTATAAACATTTATAAGCATATTTATATTGCATATTAATAAGCATAGAAGCAAATTTATAAGCATATTTATAAGCAAACTTATAAAAATTATGCTCACATTTATACTTATAAATGTAAGTGTTATGTTAAAATAAGAAAAACTGATAAAATTTTAAAAAATTACATACATCTTTGTCTAGTTTTTTCTTCTTTGAACCTGCATATAGCGCTTCGCATTGAGATTCACATGCATCAATCTAAATAAAACATGCTTTTTTATTTTAACTTTAATATTTAATACAAGTTATAGGTTGAATTTAATACAAGTTATAGTTATAATTCCTTGAAAATAGAAATGGATCCCAAGAAGTGGATCACATTAAATAATCTTCTAATCTTAGAGGTAAAAAAATACCCTTAAGAGCTTTTAGTGAAAGTTCCAAAAAAATATCCAGAGCTTTATTTTTGTGTGGAATTCATGGTTATTGAGCTCCAAAATAATAAACTTTATAGAACCTTTATGAAAAAAAAAAATCAAACTTCATATAAACTTCATAGAAAAAAATCTAAATATTTAGGAGAACTGGAGTCAACTATTTTCAAGCTGAAAATTCAATCATGTAATATTTTATAATAACTCCAAGTAGGGCAAATCCATATGAATGCATTTTTCAATAAAATGCAACCTTAAGTCTCAGATTTTGATGATTTTTATACCACTCGAAGATTTTAATAAGTTATGAACATTAAAAAGACTCATATAAAAAGTTCATTTACAACAAATGATCTACTGAACTATATTGGAAAAAAAATTAATTGAGCTATTGGATAATTTTTTTTTGAAATAAGTTCTCAAAAATTAAAAAATTTGCATATATAATTTTTATTTTATATTATATATTTTATTATATATATTTGCATATATATTGCATTTTTTTCAAAAATGTCGAATATGACACTTGGATTCTGGGCTGACAATATATTAAAAAAAAAAAAAAAAGAATTTATTAAATAAAAATTATTAATAAAATAATCAAAAAATATTTTTTTTTGCATTTTAAAAAATAAACTAAAATTAACTGTAAAATTAACTAAAAACAACAAAAATGTTATTTCATTTAAAACGTATTTTTATTTTTAATTAACGTTAATGTACCATATAAAAATAAACTAGAAAACAATAACATAAAATAAAAAGTAATTTTTGATACAATTTTTTTTTATACTTTAATAAAAATAAAATTCTACTTTTGGTTCTTAAAATTAAATTCCATGGGAATGCATCTAATTTGATTATAAAATGCAACCCTAAGTCTCAGATTTTGATGATTTTTATACCACTCGAAGATTTTAATAAGTTATGAACATTTCCAAAATTTTATCATCTAATTTTAAACAGTTTCAAAGATGACTCTTCAAACTTTGCCATTTTGAAAAATGGTTTTGTTTATTGATACTGTTCTGTATGCAATGGAAAGCTGAAAATGTCTACACTTGCATATTTTGAGGAAACTTGCATATTTTGAGGAAAGGAATCCAATGAACAAAATATATAAAATAAACATAGCACCTGTAACTTTGACCTTTACTGCAATTTTACCGGGGCAAGTTTAGTTACAAATATACCGATGTAGCTTGACCTTTTTTTTTGTTAGATTTTATGTTGTTGTTGTTAATTCACCTCCTCAAGGCTAAGAAGGCCACTACAGACGAAGAGGCTACTTATTTGTGGTTATAACACTCTCTTAACTCTATAACTTTGAAACATGAACATTGACAAACAAGGCCGCTGCGCAGAGAAACAAGTTGAGTGCGGTACTACCAGGGACGAAGTGGGGATTGAACTTGGAACCTCTCGCTTATGAAGCGAGTGCTCTACCACTACACCACTACCGCATTAAGATGTTATCCTGAATAGTTTAGTTATTACAAATAATTGGAGAGTGGTCTTTTCTTAAAAAGAAAAAAAAGCATGGTCAAATTTACTTAAATTTGTTACTTAAAAAACAGGAATTATGAAAAAAAAAAAGAAAAAAAAAAGGTGGTACTCTCAAGTGCTTAATACACAGCATTTGATGTTTAATAATTTTCGAAAAATTTTCCCACTTACCCTGAGCTTATTAAAACCTCCTACCCCTGTTTGTTAAATTTTATTCAGGGATGCAAAAAAGAGTCCCAAAAAAGACTTATGGTTGGAAAAATACAAAAAGATCACTTCTTTGTTTTTAGCATCCAGGAACTCTAAAAATATAAAAAAACTTATGGGCTACTAATGGGAAGAAAACTTGTAGTTTTTGAACTCGGAGTGTTTAGGTAAAATGCCAGCAAAGACTCCAGGTTGAAAACCAATAACTTCCAAGTTATTAAACCTTATGAATTTTTTTCCTTTTGCAGATCATAAGTTAACCAACATGTTTAGAGCTTCTGGACACTAGAGACCAGGAAAAATAGAGATATAAAGCCAAAGCCTTTTTGGGAATCCACATTCTTGATTTTACTTGTTATGAATAAAGAAACTGTATCTCAAAACTTAAAACAAACAAAAAAAATATTTCTTATTTTCTAATTTGTGAGATCGATCAGGTCATAAAAATAAGAAAATATAAACTCACTTATAGAAATAAAAAGAAATTCCTACCCTCCTGTTTAATAACACCCCCTTCCTGCCCCCTTCACATTTCCTTTCCTATCTCCTCTCATTTATTACATGTGAATAAAAACTTGATTTGTCTATTGATTGAAATAGTTTAACAGGTTTATTAGGCTAAATTTTGTTTGATTCCTCTTCCTTTATTTACAACTTCCTCCACAACTCTAAATCCAATTAAAAAATATAGCGTAAAATTAGAAACATTACCTCCTGAATTACCAATAACACTTGTAGTACATTGCCTAACTAGAAGTCCCTTGCGCCTATTGCTGAGATTTGAATTGACATAACATAACAGATTTGAACAATCTATCTTATAAGATAGATTTTTCAAATCTGTTATGGTATTATAATGTTTATTACATTCTGACTATGAATTAGGTTTTAGGCTCAATTTTATAAACTATTAAATGCCAAGTTAAATAAAATACAGGGTTTTGCAAAGTTATAAGTGCACGTTTGCAAAGTTATAAGAGCACGCTTGCAAAGTTATAAGTGCAAATATATATTTTAGGAAATTATTTTTTTTAGTTTTCAAAAATGAAAAATATTGCGCAAAATATTAAAATAAATTACATCATAGCAATTGAAAAGTGGTTTAAAAAAAAAAAAAAAAAAGAAGCAATTAGTAAAAATTCATTTATACTTAATTTAGCATATTGTTATATATCAATAACTTTTGTAGACTTTTTATAAGTTTAAAAAAATAGTATACATTATTTAATCATAAAACTTTTTAATCATACATTATTTTAAAAAAATAAACAAATCATCTCAAATGTTTTATTATTCTTCTCTTTTCGAACCACCTTCTCATATTTATATAAAAGACATTACACTGTTATCAATTATTATCAGGTTATAAAATATATTCTGGAGTTTTTTCAATGTCATATCGGGATTATCATTTCTTTTGGATTTAAAATTGGATTTTAACATTGAAAAGAACTCCTCGATTGGGTTCAATTCAAGGGAGTATGGTACTAAAAACTTGTAATATTTTTAATAGAATAATATTTTTTTGTCTTAGCAATTAAAGTACTGCAGCTGCTTTATGAACTTTTGCATTATCAATTATATTATTTGGATTTACTTCAAAGAATAGTACTAGTTTGTTGTTGATGAAATCAATAAATGATTGTGTATTGTATGTGCCGCTTTTCTATTGGAAACATTCAACTCCTAAATTGGAAATTAAGCACATGAGGCTAACATTCTCTCCTTTATTTGCAGAAATTGTCAAGTATGCTTATTTATCTTTTGGAGAATAGCCTTATGAGCGCACTTTATTGAATCTAATTTCGTCTAAAGGAAACTGGATTCAATAACGTTTCAATCTTTCTTGAGGAATGATTGCTAATCTTTTTCGTAGCCAATTTTAATTTCTTTAATTTTCGGGAAACAAACAAGATCAAAACATTTTTATTGTGTTGTTCTAAAATTTGCGTTAAAATTTTATTTTTAATTACGAGATTGTTTCAGCCGGTATTAAATATTATCTGTTAGATGTTTGTATTTATAGAATTTTTAATTTTATGTTTTTTTTCTTTTTATTGTAGATGATGTGAAGGGTATATTATCATCACTATTTTTTATAACGCGACTAACAACATTTCCAGTTAAATTACAAACGCTGGATATTTCCTTCATTAAATTTTTTTTTTTAATAGTCTTAACAAACAGGTGAGTCTGAATTTTTTTTCCTAAAAGTAAGTTTTTATTTTCTATTTTATTTTAAGACCTAAATGGATCTCAAACATTAGAAAATAATAACTGAAATTATTTGGGATTTGGAATACAGTTTTTTTGTTCATAACAAGTAAAATTTAACAAACAGAGGGAGGTGATCTTAATAAGCTCAGCGTTAGTGAGAAAATTTTTTGAAAATTATTAAACATCAAATGCTGTGTATTAAGCACTTAAAGGGACTACCAAGTCCCGAGACATGTTGTGTTCATATTAAAGAGAATGTTAAAAATAAATGTCTGAGCAAATTTTTTTTGATTAAAACTAATTAATAAATGTATACCAAGAAAAAAAAATCTTGTTGTTTTAGTCGTTAAAAAAATCTTGTTGCTTGTCTTCTCCATTTTCTGCGGTATTTGTTCGCGGAGTTTGTAAAATAAACGTGATTTTCCAGGCTCATTATACAGACTTGATAATTTATTCAAGTGCGTTTAATTCATAGAAGTTTTAGTACATGACGTCATAGGAAACATTTTAGAAACTCTTTAAAAATCTTACTATTAAATTTTACTAAAATAGCCAACTATAGTTACTTATTTTATTTTCTAAAATCTTCACATTGAAAAAAACTTTATGTTGTTTTGTAGCTATCAGAGCAGTGGCTACATGGGCCACGACGATGGTGGACTTAGGGACCCCTATGGCGCCAAATCGAGTTATATAATATCTTAAATGATTCACGTGTGTTCTTTACATTTTGAAGTTGTTTCGACAAATCTAACAAACAATTAATTAAACCAAGCACTAAGAAAAGATATAAAAAATAAGAATATACTAATAAAATATATAATTTGTAATTAACTTTCAAAATTTTGATAATTTAAAAAATATATTTTATAAAACATTTATTTTTGTAAACAAATGATAGTAGTTTAAAAGGCTTTACAGATGTGGCTCCGAGAATGAGCAATAATATTAAAGTATTCTTTAAAAAATTTATGCTAGATATCTCAAAACGCAACAAATCGTAAATAATACAATTCCTAAAACATTAACACAATGTCTCGGGACTTGGTAGTCCCTTAAAGAGTAACACCTTTTTTTTTCCTTTTATTTTTTTATAATTCCTGTTTTTTAAGTTACAAATTTAAGTATGTTTGACCATATTTTTTTTTCTGTTTAACCATATTTTTTTTTCTGTTTAATAAACTCTAAACTAACTATTCAGGACAACATCTTAAAAAAAAAAAAAAAATCAAGCTACATTGGCGTTTTTGGAACTAAACTCACCTCAGTAAAATTATGATAAAGGTCAAAATTACAGGTGTTGAGTTTATTTTTAAATATTTTAAGTTGTTATATTGGATTCCTTGCCTAACACTTTTCAAAATGGCAGATTTTTGTTGGTTCAAGGCAAAACTTAAAGAGTCATATCTTTGAAACCGTTTGGAATTAGATGATAAAATTTTGGAAACATTCATAACTTTTTAAAATTTTTAAGTGGTATAAAAATCATTAAAATCTGATATGTTGCATGACATGTTGCATGCCTTAAATTGATATACTA
Organism: Hydra vulgaris; assembly: GCF_022113875.1. Classification (NCBI taxonomy): domain Eukaryota; kingdom Metazoa; phylum Cnidaria; class Hydrozoa; order Anthoathecata; family Hydridae; genus Hydra; species Hydra vulgaris. The sequence goes on from NC_061166.1 coordinate 2,694,582, forward strand.
TCTGGTCTTCTAAAATGTAATTTGGAACATTAGATGCATTATTTGGGTTATAAATGTTAATTTATTTATATTTCAAATAAAAATCTTTATTTAAACATGTTTAAATAAAGATTTTTATTTTAAACATGCATTTTCTCTGTTTTAAACTTTTTATTTACTTTTTTAATGATGCTCATAGTGTGTATCAAGGTACCCCATGGGTGGGGTACCTTAAAACAAATTTCTAATTTTACTTTAACTAGTCTCACAAGTTTAACTTGTTATATTTTGGTAATTTATAGAATTTATTTTGTGGATATAAATTCATTCTACAAATTTAACCCATCGCTTAAAATAATAGCATGTTAAAAGATTTGTTACAAAGCAAAAACCAAAAGTGTGTCATGGTGCACTATATATACATTTAAAATTTTTTTGTATTATTTTAAAATAATACAAAAAACTTAGTAAAAATAAAACTTGAAAGAAATTATTATAAACATTATAACTTAGGTTTGGAATAAATAACTTCGAAACATTGATTTTTTCTAACAATTATATAATAAGTGAAATTCTTTTAAGTAATCTATTTCTTTTGATCAATGTTTATTGTTTTATCAAAATGTTTATTTAAATTAGCAAAGAATATTATATAACTTATTTTTTTAAAAAAGAATGAACTTTTTATGATAAATAACTTTGATATTTCAAAATAACTTGTTTTTATACATGCAAAACACTTTTAAATAATAACAAATTATTTCAAACAAATGTTTATAATAAATACATTTTATTTAAATTATCAAAGAGTATTTTATATTTATATTTTTTATTTATACAAATATGTATTTTTTCAATAAAATACACACTAGTTAAATAATAACAAATCAAATAAATAGCATTGTCCATTCTTATTTTAAAATTATTTTATTTTGTTTAGTAAATTAAGTTTTTTCTTTACAAAAAACGTCTTAATCTTTCAATAAACAAACAAAAACAAAAACATAGTAAGAAAAAAAGTAGTTCAACCTTCGCATTTTTAATTACGAATTTTAAATTTAAGACTTAAAAATTTAAGGCCTTAGCATTTACATAACTTTAAAATTTTGACCTTTTTTAAATATTTTAAATGAGTTGTTTTTAATTTTTCTTTTTTTTCTTTTTTTCTCTTTAGTTTAATTCAGCACATTTTTAAAACACTTAAATTGTTGGAACATGCTAACACACGTGGTTGTCTTAAGAAAATGTTTAATGTGTGGACAGACGTTTTGACAATATTAGACAATTGTTTAATGTGTGAACAGAAGGTGTTTGATTGCACACGCTTCCTGAAACAGCCTGAAAAAAAGATTCATCTTTTAAGCTTGAAAACTTGAAATTAATGCAGATTAAAAAAATAAAGCTTTTTTTACGATTACTTATTTTTAAAGACACATTTCTTTGCAATTCTACAAAAAACGGCATCATTAGAGAGTGGTTTATATATGATTAGATTTTTCAAACTTATTATCAAATAAGATAGCTACTAGCTAACTTCAAATTTTTTTTTTTTGAGTTAACTCTTATTTTCTTAAAAACTCCATATATATATATATATATATATATATATATATATATATATATATATATATATATATATATATATATATATATATATATATATATATATATATATATATATATATATATATATATATATATATATATATATATATCATGGACTATTCTAGACAGTTTTTGACAGTACTGACTGTATATGGGCACAGCCCAAGTTCAAATTAAAAACCTTTGTTTTTAACAGCAAATATTTTTTTTTTTAACAAAAAAAAAACCTACATTGCGCAATATTTCCGCTAAATATTGCCAGGACGGGGAGGTACTGCTGCCCAAATTAATTTCCTAGAACAGCCCCTGTTTGTGTATGTATATATATATATATATATATATATATATATATATATATATATATATATATATATATATATATATATATATATATATATATATATATATATATATATATATATATATATAAACCAGTACCATAAAATTTGAAACTGGCTTTAAACTTCAATAAAAAATTAAACAAACATGATAAAAAAAAAAGATTTAAATACGCAGAATACAAAAGTAAAAACAAATTTTTTCACAAGATTCCATATCTTTAAATTTGGTCTTTTATCAGCTTTTGTACAGAATATTGATCAAGTCTACTGGCATAATAACGAATCTGAAACAATCAAGGCTTGATATATTATTTGTTGACCACTCATTTTTGTACACATTATTTAAGCGTTGCTCGAAAATCCGCTATAGCACAAGCTTCTAGCAAGTTTTCTGGATTGTCCTTGTTTTGAGCAAATGGTATGTTCTGGGTTTTCAATTTATTAATGACTTAGCACAGTGAGATCACAGTGCTAAATCAGGCTAAAAGATGTACTTGGTGTCTCAATAATATTTATTAATAAAAGGTTGCAAGCACTTTTCTAAACAACCTTGATATATTTTATTTGGTTTATTGTATGGCCAATAGGAACAATATAAATTGAATTGACCCTTTGTGGGGAGAGCTATTCATACAATTTTCAAATTTTACAACACCATAACAATATCTGGTGTCAAATATTTTCTGGTGTCAAATATAACTTAACAATTTCTGGTGTCAAATATTGTTCATTTGAATAGTGTGTACTATTAACAATAGGCTTAACAATAGGCTTAACTATTAACAATTAACAATATTAACTATTAACAATAGGCTTATTAAGAATAGGCTTTAAAAAAGCATTTTAATATTTGTCCAATCTTTTTACAACAAGTTAGTCCTTTAGCAGTCTTTGAAAGTATGAGTATGTAAATTTATTTACATACTCATATATTTATTTACATCTTCTATGGTTAAACATTTTCCTTAATTTGATGGGATTGTTTTGCGTATAAAAAATAGGCCTTCTTTTATTTCCTACTAATTATAATTCAGTATATCCAGTATATTATATATCCAATACTAATTATTTTATCAAACTTACTAATTAATTATTGCTAATTAAGACTAGTCTCAAATTTTATGAAACAGTTGTTATATATATATATATATATATATATATAATATATATATATATATATATATATATATATATATATATAATATATATATAATATATATATAAATATATATAAATATATAAAAGGATGCAATTTAGCTAAATGATTATAAGAGGTTGAGCTTTAGTTAATAAAACAAGTGATGATAGCTCATTTGAGCAGCAACTATGACAGTATGTGTAGAAAAGAGAAATATGTAACCTTATAATGATGGAGCAAAGACTCAAGCTAGCCAGGTCCATAAAAATTAACAATACATTTTTGGACCTTATGGAGGTTTTTATTTGAATTGCAAATATCACAAAAGTATTTTATACAAGTGCAAATAAGAGATTTATAGGTGTAGAAGATATATGGTTGGTGTGTCATTCAAGCAAATTCACAAAATTTGACCTATTTTTATTTATTATTGATTCTTGTTCAGTGTTAATGTCACACCCTATAGATTAAAATACAGAGCCCAGATTTAATTATATCAGTCTAAAAACAGCATTTGGTAAAAAACAAGAGTAAATAACAAAAGTTATTCATAAAAAACTGAAATCTACAATAATTTTTTTATATTCTGATTCACCTTCAACAAGGCTGCAAGCAACCACTATTAAGTCGGGAGTTACTAAGAAAAAAAAATAGAGTTATAGAGGATGGTTACAGTTGACAGAAGACTTAAAAAGTTTTGGGTTGTATGAATCAGGAAAATATGAAGGTAGGAGAGAGTTCAAAAGGGTTGAAATATGTGGGAAAAAACTAGAGAAAAAAAAGTTTTTAGAGCATTCAGGGACAGATACAGTAAATAATAAAACTTTGCTGAATGATGAGTCAAGCGAGAGCGAGTTAATGGAACTAGAAATGATAATTTAGTCAATGGAACTAGAGATAATAGCTTCTTTGAGCATTTATTATTTTGGTATACATTTTTGTTTTAATTGGTATAAATTTTTGTTTTAAAAAAATTCTGGCAAAACATTATATTCAAACATTCTCTTTAAGATGAACACAACTTGTTTTTGCATTTTGGATTCTCTTTATAACTATTTTGGTAAGATTTGTGATTTTTTTTATTTACCCTAGGTTACCCTAAGCCAATAATATGTTTATCGAGATTATCTTGTGAAGAAACTATGCATTAATTAACAGAATATAATTTGATAACAATTTTACATTCTAAATTCAATTCAAAGTAACAATGAAAAATAAATTATTATAAATTAAAATTAAAACAAATTATAAAGATTTAAATGATTTTTTTTTTTTTTTTTTAAATAAATCTCTATTTATTACTTGTGTTGAGATTCAAGTAAAATAACTTTTGAAAAATTTTAGTTATAAATGTTAAAAATATATAACTTTTAATAAGAATATTTTAGAAATATTTTGGCCTCAGTACTTTAAAAATATTTTAAAAATATTAGAGCCTTAGTATTTCAGAAATATAAGAGCCCCACTAGTTTTACAAATAAAGTTAGAGTGAAAAGATAATGTTAACTCCATAATTTTTTAATAAGTGCATGAAGTAACAACTTTTTGTTCATCACAATTTTCCAACTTTGAATCATGCAATTTTTGACCCATCACTACCTTAAATTGAGTTTTGAAAAAAATTTATAAAACAAAATGTTAATCAAAAAAACTTTAAATATACCTGCAGATCTAAATTCTTGAGAGCTTCCTGAACAACAAAAAAAAAGGATAAATATAAATAAAGAAAAAAAAACAAAAAAATAATAATAAAGAAAATGAAAAATAATATAACAATATAGATGAATTAAAAAATTTGATTATGAAAAACACTAATAAAGAGAGAATTCAATTTTTTTTTTTCTTTTAATGAAGTTGTTGGATTACGTGACCCAAGGCTTAAGATCTATATTTTGACAATTAAAATTTAAAATTTACTAAACTAAGTTTCAAAAAAAAAAAAAAAAAAATTAAAAAAAAAAAACTTGGCAAACTGTTTATAATTAAGCAAACTTACTATAACTATTTTTTCTACTTTGAGAACAGGTTTCTCTAAAAATAATAAACTAGAGATAAAGTAAGACTCGCTTATAAGGAATTATAAAATTCTTTGAACCATGACAATTGTCATGACAACCATGACAATTTTTAAGTTTAAAAAAAAGATAGTTTAAAGATAGCTTAAAGATAGTTTGAAGATAGTTTAAAGATAGTTTAAAAGTATTTACAATTTTAAATGAACCTCTATATAACAAGTTTTTACAAAACTAAACAAAAACTCCAAAAACCACTTGTTATCACTGGGCAAAACGCAAAAATTGAAAAAATTAAATAAATAAAAAATAAAAATATAATAGAAAATAATAAAATAGATCTTCATATAATCATAATTCACAAAAACATTTTTAATCTTTAAAATAATTTTTTTTTACACAAAGATTTTTATAACATTATATTTCTGGCATCTACTCTAAGATACTACCAGTAGTGACCTTATTATGATGCATTATTATGCATTAATTAAGATTCATTATGTGGCTGGAGAAAACTAACATGGAGACGACAACATGGAGACGACAAGCTTTGAGTAAATCAACAAAGTTAGTTTTTCTTGGTATATTTTTACTATTTTGTTTTACTCAAAATTATTCAGCCCAAACATTTTATTTTATCATTCTTTTTAATATGAACACATCTTGTCTCAACACTTAGGGATCCTTTTAAGTTGAAATCTCTTAGGGAGAAGTTAAAGTCTTTAAGTTGAAGCCTCTTAGTTGAAGTTACTAAGGGATCCCTTTAAGTTAAAGCCTCTTAAATACCTTTTATACAAGTTTTAACAATTTTTTGATTTTGTGCCACAGTTTTAAGTTAAACCCTCTTAAACTCAAAAATGAATAGTGATTAGAATAATCTGCTAGTTTAGCCTCACTAATTTCAGTCTGTATAATATAGCCAGCTAGATTTGCCTCACTAATTTCAGTCAGTCATACATCATCAAAATAAAAATTAGGTTAATTAATAAGGATGCAGAGGATCTCAACATTCTTCTTCAAAATGAGATTAAACATAACAAAATTGTTCAATTGCATTTTGATGGAAAGCTGATCAAGGTTACTAAATATGATGACAATAAAAAGATAAAGTTGATGTATATAATAATTTTTTTAAATTCTTAATCTTTTAATTCTTAATATAAAAATAATCTAGGACTTAATAACAGCTCACAAAGATAAACCAGTTAACCAAATTTGCATTGTTTTGAGAACAGGGGGATTAATCGTCTGTTTGGAGCTGCTAGTAATACTGGAATGATTCGTGGTTCAATATACAGGTAATTTTATTACTAATGCTAAACGTAAACTAGATGCTCATTAAACTTTGTAATTTAAATTTTGAAATTAATTATAAAGAAATGTGAACTATTTATATTTGTAAATCATTCAGGCTAAGAAAAGATATTGGGAAACCTATGCTGATGCTTGCATGCAAATATCATGTTTTAGAAACAGTTCTTAAACATTTTTGAATGGCTGTATGTACTATTAAACAAACAAGTGGTCCTGAAAATGTTCTATTCAAGGGTCTAAAGGAAATTGGCATGATTTGAATTTTGTAAACTGTGTCACCGTCCAAAAATATATTTTGATATTGGGACTCTTTTCGTGATTTTCTTTGTGATGGCCCTTGGGTACAAATCATTTGTCTTCCTGCTGACAAATGTGCTTTTTACATAACTTCTTGGATTCAGGCTGGCACTTTTATTCTGTCTCTCAACAAATCCAGGTCTCACTTATCTCCATGGTTTTCTTTATATTGTGCTGCTGCAATAACCAATCGAAACTATTACTTCCATATCTATTAGCAAAACAATTCTCCAGAAAACAGACGTCTGTTTTCTGGAGAACTGCTAGAAACCATTGGAAAAAGGTTTTGTCTAATGCCAAAGCGCTATTCTCAGGTCATGAAATCTCATATTTCATCACAAAAATTAGGCTCTTGTGACTTCTGGAGAATCTTTAATAGTATCAATAATAAGGGCAAATCTGTTACTCCACCTCTCTTGTATGCTTCAGACTTTGCCACCTCACCTAAAGACAAAGCTGAATTGTTCGCTAAGAACTTTTCATCAATATCATCTCTTGATTCCACTAGTTGCGTTCTACCTGATATAGCTGTCAAACAGGTTGATACATTGCTTGACAATCATATCACTCCAGTTTCTGTATCTAAAGTGATTTCCTTCTTAGACTCTTCTACAGCTTGCGGGCTGGACAACATACCCGTTACAGTCTTTGCAGAAGTGTTCTCCGGAGCTGTTGTCTATACTTTCAAAACTATTCATTAAGTGCTTATCAGAGTCTTATTTTTTAAATCTAATAACTTACTTTCTGACCATCAATATGGATTTCGATCTTCTTATTCTACAGCTGATTTGCTAACAGTAATAACCGATAGGTTTTATTGTGCATTATATAAAAGTGGAGAGGTTAAGTCTATTGCTCTTGACATTTCTAAAGCTTTTGAACAAATTTGGTATGCTGGTTTCTCCATAAACGTTTTTCTGACGGTATATCTAGTAACATGATTATTGAATCCTTCTTTTTTTATTATTGTAATATTAAAGTTGTCCTCGATAATATAAATTGTAGTATAAAAGTTGTCCTCGATGGACAGCACTCTTATTCTGTAACTTCAGGGGTTCCACAAGATTCAATCCTTGTTCCTATACTCAGGGTTGGCATTAAAAAACCTGCCCAAAAAAACCCGTCCAATAAAACCAATAAAACCGCCCTAAAAAAACCCAATAAAACCCTAGAAATCTGTTTTTTTTTTAAATATTTAATAAGTTTATGAACTATTATAACCAACTTTAACATTATAACTATAATATTATTAACTAAAATAATTATTAACTATTATTATTAACTAAATTATTATTAGCTATTATTATTAACAATTATAACCAACAATAACAGCTACCAGAGCAGGTTTACTAATATTTGAATCATTACTTGGAAATACATTATTACAATTTTTATTCAAATATTTTTATCGATAGAGATTTTTAATTCTTTTATGTTATTCACCTCCCAAGGTGAATGAGTAGTAGTGGCCAGAGAAGCCCACTACAGTCAAAGAGGCTACATTATTGTGATTTCAACCCTCTCTCAACTATTTAACTCCTAAACACAAATCTTTATAAACAAGGCTGCTGTGCGGAGAAACAAGTTTGTTCATTTGAATTTCAAGTTCAAAGTTTAATTGAAACTTCAGTTACGACCACTCATTCTCTAGCCTTCTTTTTCCCATTTCTCATTGACATTTTTAATTATATAGATTAATACTTTAAATTTAAAATAAATCAATACATAAAGATTTAATGTGAAAATTTTTTTTCTTACAGTTTTAAATTATAATTAAAAATCTTTTTCAAAATAATTTGAAAAAATCTTGTTATAAATCATTAAATAACATTATATAAAATATATTTAAAAAAAAAGTTAAAGTAGAAAATGAAACTAATTTCCAATATTATTATAAAACTATTTAGAGACGAAATAATAATAAAACCCAAAAAAACCCATATTTACCCACTGGGTCATGTTTTTTTTAAAAAAACTTGGGTTTTTGCCAACCCTGCCTATACTCATTTTAATTTACATTAAGGATATTTCAGATATTCTCACATCTAAGGTGGCATTGTTCGCTGATGATACTATCATTTATTATTGTCATGATAAGAAGCCAATATGATTATTATAGCTATATGATTGTTTGAAGGGGGCATTTAAGCTTGAAAAGAATCTCACTTCTGCTACAGCATGGGGCTCACAGTGGCTGGTGAACTATAATTCAGATAAAACTCAATTATTTTCAGTCAATCGTTATCGCAATAATTTAGACCTTCCTATATTTATGAATGGTAATGTACTTGATGAATCATCTACCCTTCATCTTCTAGGATTAACTCTTACTTCTGATCTTTCTTAGAAACAATATATCAAATTTATTGCAAAATAAGCATCTGCTAAGGTTGCACACCTTTTTACTCCAGATTCTATTCTCTATCTCTATAAATCTCAAATCAGGACTCATAAGGAATAGGTTGCATTATCTAGGGCAAATCTTCTAATGATGTCCTTTCTCTTTTAGATAAGGTGCAAAAACGCATTGTAAACAGAAATGGACCTGATCTTGTAGCCAACCTTCAACCATTATCACATCATTGTAATGTTGCTTCTCTTTCTTTTTTCTATAAATACTATAATGGGCACTGATCTAAAGAGCTAGCGCCTTTTGTGCTATCTACAAAAATTCATTCTGTGACTGTTCCTAAATGCTCCTTATTCCTCTATATGCGTTTTTTTCTTAGAACATCAGTTCTTTGGAATTCGCTTCCTTTATCTTGCTTTCATAATTCATATAATTTGCAATCTTTTAAGTCATCTGTCAATCGTTATCTTGCTCAACAACCTCCATCTTTTCTCTTCCAGTTACTTCAAACTTTAATTAGAGGTTGCTTGCAGCTTTGTTGGAAGCGAAGTTGTTAAATATATATATATATATATATATATATATATATATATATATATATATATATATATATATATATATATATATACACACTTACTAAAGCGTGTTTCGATATGCATTTGCTCACTTTTTCTGCTTACCTTGAGCTATACCGTTTTTTTCGAAAAAGAAGAAAAAACGAAGAATGATGAATGAAACGATTGCTTCCCCATCCCAAACCCTCAGTCGATGTAGCAGCACTCCACTGCGAGTCAGGCTATATGTCAGTCGATGTATGTACTGAAGCCCCCAGCAGCAGCCTATTTCAGTATGACGTCAGATTGCTTACTTAGTACGCAATACTATTATATATATATATATATATATATATATATATATATATATATATATATATATATATATATATATATATATATACATGTACTGAAGCCCCCAGCAGCAGCCTATTTCAGTATGACGTCAGATTGCTTACTTAGTACGCAATACTATTATATATATATATATATATATATATATATATATATATATATATATATATATATATATATATATATATATATATATATATACATATATATATACATATATATATATATATACATATATATATATATATATATATATATATATATATATATATATATATATTTAAATAATTATATATTAAAGAAATAATATATATATTTGAAAAAGTTTATACGCAACCGTATTTATTGAATTATACCCATATATATATATATATATATATATATATATATATATATATATATATATATATATATATATATATATATATATATATATATATATATATATATATATATATATATATATATATATATATATATATATATATATATATATGTAGACACGTTTCCATATTATTTCTAATTAACAAAATTTAAAAAAAAGTTATAATAATTATTTAAATTTTCTGATTCGTTAACCAAATAGTACTTATAATATTCAAATATTTATTTTATTGAACATTCATTAGAAACAATTAAAACATATCAAAGACACTCAAAAAAAAAAAAAAGCGTGGCATACTGAATTACTTCAAAGGCTCTCTACATATGATAAAAAAAATTCTTTACTTTTATAATTCAAAACTTGAATTCAAACCTTTTTTCTCTGGTTGCAAAATAAAGTTATCCTTCATGGCTAATATTCTTCATATTTTAATTTCGAGGTACCAAAATAGCCCATCCTAAGTTCTATATTAATTTTTATTTATTGCCTACCTACCTAATGTAATAAGCTTTTGCTGTTGGTGCAACAATATACATTTCTATGTTAATGAATAGCTTTTACTTTTAGATTGCTTAGAACGGTAGATAACTTTGAATAATCACTCCTTTTGATCTAGAACCCTCAGTAACATGTGACGAGTGTTACTTTTATTTAAATTACAACTACATTACTCACCAACAGGAATACATAGAATAGACCTCTTCTTCTCATATTCTCCAATTAATTTTTCCTACTGACCTTTCCCAGAAATCATGTATCAAATCTATTTTAAAATTGGTCTCTGCTTCAATATTATGCTTCTCTTTATTTTGCTTCCCATATATTTACTACCTGAAGTTTATATATTTGCTACTTCAAAGTTTATATATTTAACATTTCTGCAAAAAATGTTAAAATTGATTAATATGCGGTAGTGGTAGAACCTCTTAATAAGCAAGAGGTTCCAAGTTCGATCCCCACCATGTCCCTGGTAGTACCACGCTCAACTTGTTTCTTCGTGCAGCAGCCTTGTTCATCAAGATTCCTGTTTCGGAGTTATAGAGTTGAGAGAGGGTTATAACCACAATTGAGTAGCTCCTCATCTGAGGCAGCCTTCTTGGCCTTGGGGAAGTGAATTAAACAAAATAAATTTTTAAAAATTGTCAAGTTTTAAACTGGTAGCACTGAAGAAATTTATTATGAATGGTGGTGAAATTTTGTTATGAATGGTGGTGAAATTTTGTTATGAGTGGTAAACTGTTTTGCAAGAATGCAATGACCTGTTTTAGTTGATTTTAACATTTTTTTTTATCACAAAAATTTTAATAAAAACATTTATCTTATACTTACATTTAGCCATTCTCTGCATCTTTCAAATTCTTTTGTTTCTGGATCTATTTTGAATGCTTGACCAAGGCCTAAACATGATTATCAACATCTTAAAAAAAAACTATTATGATTACAAATATTGGTTTCACCAGTTAAAAATAACTGTTCCTAATATGTGGAGTTCCCTTTAAAACCACAAGGTAAGTAGTTCAAACCCATCACAACCCTCTGGAAGTAAACTTTTCAACTTATATTTCAAGGTTTGTGTTTTGTATAACAATAGAGAAATAAAAAAAGAGCCTCCTATAATATTGCCTCTTAGGTTTTGGAAGGTGAATATATAATGAAAATAAAAGTGATCTATATGTTACATAATATATGACATTTAGACATTAAAATCTCATAAAATTTTGGGATAAAAAAAAGCTGAGAGGTTGTGGGCTAAATGCTGTGCAGAAAAAAGTTTTTTTGTAAGCTTTGTATTTAACAATTTTATTTTTCAAGATTAAGTTCGTAAATATTTAAGTTAAACTATACCTAGTTAAAAATTACTAACATGTCCACAGAGGAACAAAGAAAGTATTTGAAAATTACTAACATGTCCATAAAGGTCCTCCGAAAATATGTTAATATTGTTTTTAAAATGTTACGTAAAATATAATCAGAATATAAATATTAGTTTGTTCTCCTTAAAGCCAAGGGGCCACTACAATAGAATTCATTTTTTTGTTATTTTTTAATTGGTAGTAAAATCCACTCTCAACCCTTTTAACTTAAATGAACCCCTTGAACTTGAAACTTGAACTTGTATGAACCCCTTGAACTTGAAAAATGAATCTTGAAAAAGTTGCTTCACAGAAGCACAAGATAAGCAAGGTGCTACTAAAGATGTGGTAAGCATCGAAACTGAAACTTGTCATTTACAAAACATGTTTAGTAAGCAAAAAGTTTCAGCATTTATATTCTCTGTGTACCACACTAATCCAGCATTTTTAAATTTTATTTAAACTTGGCTTTCTATGACCGTTAAGTTTCTTTATTATTCTTTGATGAGAGTTTTGGTCTATAATAAAGAAACTTAACAGTCTCTTCAAGTTTTAAATCTCATAAAATGAGATTCAAAACTTGTTCTTGTAACCTAAAACTTTACTTGTTTTGGTTGAAGTAAATAGAGATGGTAGCTAACTTAGGCAGCAACCATGGTAGTACTGGTAAAAAAGAGAGATACAATCTTACATAATGAAAGGTACACTCGAACTTGGCAGGTAGAGTAGGTTCAAATAGAAAAAATGGGCAATGCATTTTTGGCCTATGCCCTAATATGGCAACAGTATTATTTACAAGGACAAATAAGTAAGAAAATTTCAACCATAATAAAGCAGATACTGATTTCCAAAGATTGCATACATGGTTTTCCAAGAGCTGAGTAGGAAAAAAAAATCCAAGAGGATGTAAAGTAGAGGACTCAATAAGAAAGAATCATTCATTAACATAGAAATACTAACATTGTGATAAATTTTAGCAGTAAAAAACAGGGTTTTGTTAGGAATAAAATTCACCAGGCATTAGAAACTAAAAAAATGAGAGATCACGTTCAATCATATGAGAGATCACATTCAATCATATAAAAGACCACATTTAATCCTATGAGAGATTACATTCAATCATATGAAAGATCACATTCAATCATATGAAAGATCACATTAACTTGCAAGAGAAAAAAATTTAACAGATAAAACTTTTTTTGAACTGAAATTTTACCACAAACATTTGTAAAAGATAGATTGAAATAATTTAGTAGTAATGTTTTTTATGAACAATATTTTTAGGTGCTTTAGCCATGTTATTAAAGAACTTGACTTAATCATAGATAGTTCATAGTACCTAGTACCACATAGTACCTTAAGCAATAAGATATGTAGATGCCTCAGTCCACCTAATCAAATTAAAGTTGTAATAAAGTGCTCCTTATGCGGCCATAACATACATCCAAAACCTCTAATAGCTTTAAAATATTGATGTTTGCACTGATATCTTACATAATTGATAGTATCAGACTCGCATATAGAGTTTGGGAAACTAAGTAACTGGCCACAGAATCATTAAACTGAGTTAGTAAGAAGTAAAAAATAAGTTTAGGTAAAAGATATGTCTTTAAAAGGAAACTGAAAAGGAAAACAAAAGATTTGATTTGTCACTTCTGAAGCAGCACAAGAAAATATCTATGAGTAAAGTCTAGAAGATCCAGCTAATTAATACCATTCATTATCCTAAGGTAGTAAACTATGTAACATGTAATATATACTCAAGTAGCTGAATGCAATTACCATCTACCAAAAATGAGTATTTTTATCAAGACACGATTTCATTAACCCAACCAACACTCTTGTTTGTATTTTAAGTATTTAAAATGTATTTGAGGTATTTAATTACAAACCGAGCAAATATTAAAGCAATAAAATATAAAGAAATGAAAAAGAAATTATTTAGGGTTACGTACCATGACTTGAACAGAAACTTTGATAACACTGAAGACAAATGTCAACGCTTTCACAAAAAAACTTAGGTTGAATTTCAAGAAAAAATCCAGACATTTGGAGCTAATTGAGAAAACTTCCCTGAACAGATTTTTTTTAATGAAAAAAAAAAGAGGAATGATCCGGGTAAAGAAGACATATGGTTACCCTAATAATATTATAGAAAAAAAAAAAGTAATATTTAAAAGAAAAAGGAATAAATCAAAAAAAGGAATGAAAGTAGTCACTTATAAAACAAAAATTAAAATCAAAACCTAATGAAGATTATAAACAAAAATAAACGAAACGATTTTTAATAGAATTTGGCACAAATCCTAACCTTTAACCCTAATCCTGAACATAATCAAATTATTACATCTCCATATTTTAAACTTATAAAAATAAATTGAATAATTCTTTACATTAACAACTTGTATAACTTTAAGTAACTACTTTTTAAACTTAAGAAAATAAAATAATTACTAATAAAATAAATAGCCATATAAAGTTTATAAAAAGTTGTGTTTTTTACCTTCTTTTTTTTTTTAATGTTTTAGTGGTTTAGTGTTCTGTTCTCATTGAGAATTAAAAGTTTCTGAAAATTCTTGACTTGTGAAAAGTGAAAATTGTATTTATCAGATAATCATACTTTTTAAATACAAAGCAAAACAATATTAGCGAAAATGACTGATAATTATTAGAAAAATGTTGAAAGTTTTATTAATTATACATATCAATACATATATTATACATATCAACTTATATTAGATATACAATCCTTTCCAGTAGGTAAAAACTATGTTAAAACATAGAAAAAATATGTCAATATATATGAATATGTTTTTGAGACAGCCTTGTACCCATCGAGTTACATATGACCTGCACACTTAACTTAGCTGATGTTTACACTTACAGATACTTAAATATATTATAAATTATTATATAATATAAACAACAAGCCTTCCCAGGAAAGATATACGTTTTTTGTTTTGTTTGCCCACGCCATGAGTAATTTTTTTTTATTTTTTAACATCTTCGCTTCCAACAAGGCTGCAAGCATTTTAGTAGATGGCACAAGAGACGCTAGCTCTTTAGAGCAGTGCCCATTATAGCATCTGTAGAAAAGAGAAAGAGAAGCAACATTACGACGATGTGACAGAGGTTGAAGGTTGGCCGCAAGAGTAAGTCCAACTATGTTTACAATGCATTTTTGCACCTTGTCTAAAAGAGAAAGGACATCATTAGAAGATCCGCCCCAGATATGGCAACAGCATTCCATACAAGGCCAGATTTGAGATTTATAGAGATAGAGAATAGAATCCAGAGTAAGAAAGTGTCAAGCTCAATAAAGAGATGCAACTTTAGCAGATGCTAAATTTGCATTGGATTTGATATAAGGTTTCCAAGAAAGATCAGAAGTAAGAGTTAATCCTAGAAGATGAAGGGTAGATGACTCATCAAGTACATTACCGTTCATAAATATAGGAAGGTCTAAATTATTGCGATGACGATTGGCTGAAAAAAAATAAGTTTTATCTGAATTAAAGTTTACCAGCCACTGTGAGCCCTATGCTGTAGCAGAAGTGAGATCCTTTTCAAGCTCAAATGGCTCCTACAAGCAATCAGAGGAAGTTAGCTTCTTATTGTGACAATAAATGGTAGTATCATCAGCGAACAATGCCACCTTAGATGTGAGAATATCTGGAAGTTTGTTAATGTAAAGCAAAAAGAGTATAGGGCCAAGGATTGAACCTTAAGGAACCCCTGAGGTTACAGAATAAGAAGAAGAATGCTGTACTTTAGATTACTTTAGATAAACGCCTGTGACCTAGTGGTCATGCTTGTTTGCAAGTTTTATTATGTTAAGCGTTTCAAAAACAAAAAAAGCAAAGCTTACAAAATACGAAATTAAAAAAAAAAATTAAAATTAACAATTTCAATAATTAGTCTATTGTTTTTATTTTTGTTTTTTTAGAGTGATTGTTATTTACAGCAATGAAATTGGATAAGGCAAAGCAAAATAAAATAATAATAAAAAAAAAACAGTTTCAAGCTGACATTGAAAAAAATTATTTTTCTATATTTTATTTGTTTTTTTTTTTAATAAGAGGAAAGCAAAAGTATAAATTGCTATCTGTTGTATAATATATTTGTATAACTTTAATACAACAAGTATATATTGTCCCTATATGAATGAGTCTATGTAATGCATGGATATATTTTTATGTATAACTCTTTTTATTATATAATTATATTTATTTGTTCATAAGTATGTTTGTTTAACTTACTTGAATAAGGAGTTTACTCAATAAATGAAATGTCTGTGGTTCGAATCCTACGACTTCCCATTATAGTTATTAATAAAAGTTATAGATAATTATTAATAATTATTGTAAATAATCATTAATAAAAGTTATAGATAATTATTAATAATAATTATAGATAATTATCAATAATAATTCTAGATAATTATTGAAAATAATTCTAGATAATTATTAATAATAATAATAATATATAATTATTGTTATTAACAATTATTAATAACAATAATTATAGATTATTATTATTAATAACTGTTCACAAATAACACCAAATAGTAGAAATAACACCAAACAGTAGACCAAGAGGGAGGGCACAGGTAGAACTAAATGCACAGAGCCAAATGTTAACAAGCAATAGATATCCAAAATTACAAAGCCCTTAAAAATTGGACATAAAAAATGTACAGGAATAGAAAAGTAATATGAAAAAATTAAGGTTGTGTTAAAAATGTGTTTTAATTAAAGCTTAAAATTTATGTATATGTGTGTGCACCTTAGAAAATACACTGAACAGCTAAAATAGTATAAGAAATTTGAATGTGAAGAGATGTGTATAATTCAAAAACATACAACAAAAAGATCAATTATATACAAAAAAGAAAAGATAAATGGTTACAAAGCAAATATATATCCAGTGGTATTTAAAAGTAAAACAATTAAAAAATATAGTTAGGGGTAGGATTCGAACCACAGACATTCCATGTATGAAGTAAACGCTTTATGTAATAAAAAAAGTTATACATAAAAATTTATGTATGCTTTACATAGACTGATTCATATAGGGACAAAATATACTTGTTGCATTAAAATTATACAAATATATTATACAACAGATAGCAATTTATACTTTTGCTTTCCTCTTATAAAAAAAAACAAATAAAATATAGAAAAATCATTCTTTTCAATGTCAATGTCAACTTGAAACTGTTTTTTTTGTTTGTTTGTTTTTTGTTTTGCTTTATCCATTTTTGTTGCTGTATTTTAACAACCACTCTAAAAAAACAAAAATAAAAACAATACACAAACTATTGAAATTTTTATTTATTTCCTATTTTTTTCTATTAAATTTTATTTTAATTTTCTATTTTGTAAACTTTCTTTGTTTTTGAAATTAAAAAAATTAATGCATTATACAATCAAAATGGTACTATTACAATAACGGGTAAAGATAAAGCTAACACATTGAACAAACAATTCCAATCAGTTTTTATACAAGAAAATGAATCGGAGCCCTTGCTCTTTTTTAAATCTCAATTGGTTATAAACCAATCGAAAATATAAATTTCACAATTGATGAAGCGCAATCCCATTTTTCAAAACTTAATCCTTTCAAATTGGTTGGTGGAGATGGAACTAACCCTTAAGTCTTAAAAATGTGCGTAGAATTCTTTACCATTGCAACTAATTTTTCAGCTCTCCTATAATAGTAGATGTATTCCAAATGCTTGGACTAAAGCAAATGTTAGCCCTATTTTTAAAAAAGGTAGTAAACTAGAACCATCCAATTACAGACCGGTCTCGATCACATTGATTCAATGCAAAGTCACAGAAAATTTTATAAGGCAACACATAAACAACCATCTAACAACAAATAATTTAATCACCAAGGAACAACATGGTTTTTTTGCTCATATTTGTCCAAAAAATGTATAGTTAGTAAAAGTAGTGTTGATATGATATATTTAGACTTCTAAAGCTTTTTTGATAAAGTGCCACATCGACAATTAATGCTTAAGTTATCAATGTATGGTTTAAATAGAAAAATACTAAATTGGATTGAGGCTTTTCTAATAAATAGGAGGCAAAGGGTAGTTATGGGTCATGTTGTATCAGATTGGGTGAATGTAACAAGTGGTGTACCACTGGGATCTCGGACCAATTCTATTTGTATTATACATAAACGACTTACTGAGAGAACTCAAAACTCGATGTTTTATTTATGCTGATGATACTAAGTTAATAAAACCTATAAAACCAAAACATTTAAAGGATTCGCTAGAACTTCAGGATAGTTTTAACAAAATTTCAACCTGGTGCAACATGTGGCTTATGGAACTAAATATTGATAAGTGTATGGTTATGCATATAGGTAAAAAAAAGTCCACATCATGAATACTCAATTACAAACGCAAATGGGTGTATTTTTAAAATTAAAAACCCCAAAACAATAAGAGATTTAGGTGTTGTTATATTCAAAGATTTAAAAATTCATGCACATGTAAATTACATAGTGGCAAAAGTAAATAGTATACTTGGGCTTTTGAAACATAAATTTCAATCAAGAAATGAGCACTTATGGAGAACGCTATATACCATTTATATCTGCACACATCTAGGATTTGCTGTACCTGCTTGGAGACTATATCTAGAAGGAGATATCTTATAAATTGAGCAAGTTCAAGGAAGAGCTCCCAAAGTTACACATTGTATGAGAAACCTATTGTGTAAAGAGTGAATGAATAGACTTTATCTAACAACGCTGGAAATAAGATGAAATCACTGATCAAAATGTTTAAGAAAATGACAGGCTAAGCTCGGGCTCCTATAGGGCACTATCTACTGTTGGTGGGCTGCACAGTTGTTTATATAAATTTATATTTATAAATACTCTGTGAAATATTATTTATGCAGAAATATATATTACGATTACTATTACTTAGTTTTTTCCACAATGCTTAATATAATAAAACTTCCAAACAGCCGTGACCAAGTTGTCTAAAAAAAAACTCACACATGGACATACACCGCATGAGTATTTTATTTTAGACAACTTGGTCATGGCAGTTTGCAAGTTTTATTAAATAGACGGAAAATTGCATGTGCTTCCTAGGAAAGTTACATATTTACATATCTATATACAAATTTCATAAATTTTGTATATAAAAAAAGTTTAGAAAATTTTTTCTTGCCTTTCCTTTTAATGGATGCTGTCAACTACATGTCAAAACTTACAAGTGGGCACTACTATTAAAACTATTAAGTTCAGTACTGTTCATGCATTATTACTGTTAATTTTTTTTTTATCATTGTTTGTCATATTGACAGATTTTCTGTTTGTAACTGTGCCTTATTATGCATATCAATTGTGTGTAAGGTGTTGCTATTAATATAATATGGTTGAAATAAATTGATCAAAAAAACAAATAAAAAAAACTTTAAAAAAAAAAAAAAACCCTCGGTTTTCACACTAAATAGTGTGAAAACCATTTCAAACACAACACAATTAGCCATGTTTATTTTACCCATCTTTCAAATTTCAAGTTAACTTGATTCAAATTATGCAATTAATATATGCAATGCCTAATTTTATTTTATGTTAAGTAAGATTGCAACTATGCAAAATAAATTTAATAAATAAATAAAGGTTGATAAATAAAACTGAAGAAAATTAATTTTTACTTTTTGCTTTTAATGCAAAAACTTTTTAAAACTCCAAATACCTTCTTTTGAATAGGCTTTTGTCTTTGTTTCTTTCTCCACAACTCTGAACCTTTCCATTTGCTAGTATTAAATGACAATTGCTTGAAAATATTTTTATATTTAAAAAAAGAGTAAAATAAAAACATAAAATATTTTCATAATTTTTAAATATTAAACAAAAGAAAATTAAAAAAAAAAAATCTTAATGTTTTTGAAAAACTTAGTTTTAAATATAAAAGATATTTAAACCACAAACCAATTCAATTAGTTTTCTATTTTCTCTTAACAAATCTTTATCTTTGACATCACTTGAAGTTGCCCACGTTTTTAATTGTTCTCGAAGTCTCTGTGTATAAAAATTAGGACATACATAAATACTTTCATCATTGATACATGACTTGGCATATGTTTATATCAATGTTTTTTTTTTTTTTTTTGACATGATTATTTTTAAATAAACTTGATATGTTCAAATGACCAGTATAAGAATTTCATTAAAAAAACTTATTAAAAAAACTGTAAAAAAACAAACAAACAACGACAACAACAACGCTTTAGTAGTTTTTAAAAAGCTTTTAAATTTAACTAAAAATTTTTCAACCACCAATATTTTATGGAAAGAAAAAAAAAAGAACAATTTTTAATTAATTTTGTACATTATTGATATGCCTTGTATTTATGTATATAAATAATGTTAAATGTATTTACTTTTTTGCATTTTTCTGTCAAATTTGTTGTTTTTGCTTTTTCTTGCTATTTACTGTTGTTTAATTAATATATGTAACACATAATCTCAATCAATCCATCTGAACTTATGTCATTTAAATTTGCGTTTTCTCATACATTTTTTTCTCACTCATCCTAATAGTTTTTTTTGACTTCAATATTTTTATTCTGATTCATGTTTTTTTTAAATATTATTGTTCATATTAATTTTTATATATTGTTACTTGTATTATTGTAGTTTACTCTCTTTATTATTTACTTGCCTTAATATTTTCTTATTATATTAAAGTTTCACTTTAGAGTAATACCGAATCTAATTTTATAAATTATAATTAAATTTGTAATTTTTAATTTCATGGTTAAATAAATTGATTAAAATTAAATTAAATTAAATTAAAAAAATATATATTTTTAATTAAAAACTTTTGAAAAAAGTAAATATACTTTTTTACACACTATTTTTATTGTTGCTTGTATTTATCTAAAATACAACTTAATTAAAGTAAAAATAATAGATACATGCTTACTTAAAACTTAAACTAAACCTTTTTTAATAAACAGTAATAACTTTATTTTTTGTTTAAATTCAAAATTAAATTTAAAGTGACACAAAAACAATTTCAAAAGTATTAATTCAAGATTTAATTACAAAAGTTTTTTCTAATAATTACTCTTGGAACTTTTTAAATATGAAAATAAGAAGAAACGCAACACAAAATAATATTGTTTTAATCAAAATAAAACTGTTTCAATAAAAAAGCAGTATAATATTTTCTAATAAATTTCCAAACTCTGCTAAAATAGAGTTTAAAAAATTTGTTCAAATGTGACATTTTTAACATTTTTCTAGAAAACTAATGCTTGGATAAAATAAATATCAAAAAACCAATACTGGCATGACAATACCGGTGATTCTGACAATACTGGCGATTGTTTTTCTGACAATACTGGCAATTGTTCTTTTTAACAATTTTTCTGATGTTTTGATGCTTGAATATCAGAAAAAAAAATTCACTGCTGAAGAATGTTTTTTTTTATGTATTTATGATATGATACAAAACATTACAGAGCAAAACTTAAAAAAGTACTAAAAAATAATCCATTTTATTTCATCCATGAGCTTCTTTATCTAAATATTATAAAAGCCTTGCAAAAATCTTATTGTCCACCAAGTCCATTTTAGATGGGTGATTTACCGTTCAACCTCATATGTGTGTATATATATATATATATATATATATATATATATATATATATATATATATATACATATATATATATATATATATGCATATATATATATATATATATATATATATATATATATATATATATATATATAGATATATATATATATACACACACATATATATATATATATATATATATATATATATATATATATATATATATATATATATATATATATATATATATATAATATTTTTTAAATAATTTTTAAATATTAAATTAACCTGTAATTTTTTTATTTCTCGTTTCAATTCAGCTTCATACTTTTCTTTTTGATTTAAATTTGTTGCGTTCTGAACTTTCTGCCAAATTTCTTCAAAAGCTTCAGTACCTTCACTAACTTTCTTCAAACACCGTTCCACTTCTCCTAAGTTAAAACAACATAAACCAAAATTTGAAACACAAAAGAAGTTAAATAACTTGTAATATAAATAAGTAAAAACATTAATGTAATAAGAACAAAATTAAAATAGAAAAATAAAAATTTAAACTTTATGATAAAAACATTTACAGATAAAAAAAGAAAAATTTTTATTTCTAATTCTATACCATATATAATTTCTAATACCAGACCCGTAAAAATATGGTCTTGGTAAGTCTATTCCAAACCGATCTTTTATATACTTTTTTCTTATATTTATGTTCTAGCTTTCCACACCCTTAAAAACAGTTTTTTACAAAACCAATCATTTCTATACTTATCTATTCCACACCAACCATTTCTATACTTATTCCTTATTTACCTCAATACTGTTTAGTAAAAAAATTCATTCTGAAAAACTGCTTTAAAAGCAAAAAAATGCGCAACTTTTCTTCATACATATAGCTTATAAGAGATTTATGATTAGGTTTGCTTTTCTACTAAATGCATATCATTGACAGCTCAGTGGTTTAGTGCTTTGTTATCAGTATCATTGGGGGAGGGAGGGGGAGGTATAAGACCTCTCCTAAGCATAATAAGTTTTGAAATTTTTTCAATCTTGCTTATATATTTATAGCAAAAGAATAATATATCAAAAAAGATTTCTAATTGTTAAAATAAAACTTTGAAGTTTTCTCAATTATAATCGTGTATAATATATCTACAATAGATATATTATGCACGATTGTTCCATATACTATCTTTTTATTCCATACAATGTCGATTATTCTATATAATGCCTGCAAACTTAACTTATGCTAAAGACCCTTACACTTACAGACATTTGTACATACACTATAGAAATGGCAGAACTAAAAAAATCTTATACCATTGAAAACTATAGAGGCAGCCTTAGCTATAAAAACGCTAATCTAAAAGTTGAGCCAAAAAATTTTGCGCAGTGACATCAGTTTGTGGCAAAAATAACTTTTATACGTCAAGTTTGCTTTTGCTTTTATTGTACATTTTTTAAAATTAATTTTGATTATGGTGCATACAATTACACAAAAAGATATAAAACTGGTACAGATACATCATTTCGCAGATAAGAATTTGTATTGCAATAGTAATAGATGAATCATTTTAAAGAATTAATATATTAATAGCTATATTTAGTCTTTTTTAAAATATATCCCATAAAAATATATTCTATGTATTTTTATAAAAGAAACTACTAAAAAATTCAAACAAAATTTTATTAGTTAATTTTTTTTTAGTTTTTTGCCAAAGTGATGTCACATATGCGGCTTCATCAATTTATGACAAAGCTACATCTAGTATTTTTAATGGTCGAAGAAGATGATGACATAATTTTAGCAATTATCGAAAAAGGGGAAAATCTAAAATTGGTCAGAGTTATGGTTTAAAATTTTCCACTTGGATGTTTCAAATTTTATACTTAGATGAGACAGTATGTTTTATATAATATGAGAAAATTCTTATATTACACATCCTGTGATATAAGAAAACTTTCCTGTATAAATCTTTATATAAGTGGATATTTAACATTTTGATATAACATGTGTTTATATATAAGCGCAACTTCTTAATTCCTATTTAATAAAGCTGCTAAATTCACCCCTAAACACTTTTTTTCAACTTTTTCAATTTGTCATACATATTTATAACAAAAAAATATATATATAGCAAAAAAGACTTTTTTTTTTTTTTTTTTTGCACCCACAGCAGCACCTTCTGGAGTAGCAAGACTGTTATATATAAGCTGCAGATGGTTTTTCAAACCATCTGCAGCTTATTACAACTAATTACCTTCGCATATTAATAACATAAGTATCTCAATCAGCAATAAAACACTCCAGGTGTTTTGATCTTTTTAGAATGCTTAGCTTTTTTAAAAATCCTTTTGTTTGTTATAGTGTTTAATATCTTTATATATGTTATGTATGTAATATCTATAAGAACATCAAAAGTATTTTATTTTGTATTTATAAAAAATTGAAAAAGATTACAAAAAGGCTTTTTCATTCATACTTTTAACACAGCTACGCTGGCACGTTGACAACTGAAAATCTTTAAACTATATAATAAATACAAGACTTTATACAACGGAATCAAAGATTATACATCAAAATTAAGGAGATGTTGCCGCAATGCAATTTTTAAGTGAAAGTAAAACTGTAAAACTCAACATAAGTTTTAATATATTTTAACATTACATAATTTGAATTTTACGTAAGTTAGATATTTACATACGCTTTCGTTCACTGTTTTTTATAACAAAAAGTGCTGCAACTCTTTCTTGCTAGTAAGTCACTGGGATTGATATTTGATCAGGGCCAGGGCTGATAAAATAAAGCAGGAGCCGAGTTTGGGTTTGTGACCGAGGCTACATAAAAATTTATACATAAACCTAATACCTTAATACCTAAATAAATAATAACTAAAGTACTTTTTTTTTATTCAAAATTCATTTTATATTTTATATATATGTATATATATATATATACATCATTATGATTAACATGATCCTCATTACCATCATCATCATCATCATCATCATCATCATCATCATCATCATCATCATCATCATCATCATCATCATCATCATCATCATCATCATCATCATCATCATCATCATCATCATCATCATCATCATCATCATCATCATCATCATCATCATCATCATCATCATCATCATTATAAAACTTTAACCTTCTTCTTGTATGCTGTTTTAACCATGGTCAATGATCAAACAAGCTATCATCTCTATTATGATAATGCGGTAGTGGTGTAGTGGTAAGAGCGCTCGCTTTGTAAGCGAGAGATTCGGAGTTCGACTCCCATCACGTCCCTAGAAGTACCGCGCTCAACTTAATTTCTCTGCACAGCGGTCTTGCTTGTCAAGATTCGTGTTTCAAAGTTAAAGAGTTGAGAGAGGGTTGTATCACAATTTACAACAAAAAATAAAAAATAAAGAAATTAAAAAAAAAAATTAGTAGCCTCCTTGACTGTAGTGGCCCCCTTGGGCCTTGGGGAGGTGAATAATAATAAAAAAAAAAAAAAAAATCAAAATTCATTCTTGCTTGGCTTCTTATTTAAGAAGTTGTATCTGTTTAATGTATCTGTCCCTTCATGCTATAAATACTTTTATAAATCCAGTTTTTTTCCTTGCACATGACTTTATAACTTTATAACTCATCTTAATGTTTTCCTATTTTATACACCCTACAACATTTTAAGTTTGGTAATAGTATACAGAGATTATATGGTTAAATTAAAAATCAAAAAAAAATTTTTTGTTTATTTTTTTAAGTACTTTTAGAAAATGCAATGAATTGTCAATAAAACTTTGCTAAATAGCATCTAAAAATGTCAGTTTCTAAAACATATAAATTGCATGTATATCACTGTTGGGATTTAGCCAATGTGCTTCGGTTTTCATGAACTATAAAATAAAAATTTTGGGGTTTGCATGGCTGTGTGTGCTACTGCAGTTGTCCCACCTTTTTTATAATTGAATGAAAGAACTTTATGATAATTTAAAAAAACATAAAAACTTATTTGTATTACAAGTTAAATAACTTGTAATACAAATAAAATAATTAAAACAAAAATAAAATAGCAAAAATAAAAATTTTAATATTAAAATTTACAGATAAAGAAAAATGTTTTATCTAATTATATGCTAATTATATTTGGTCAAATTTGAAATGGTCAAAAATTGTGTTTATTTTTTAATTACTCTTAGAAAATGTAATGAATTTGTTAGAAAGCTTTGCTAAATAGCATTTGTAATAAAGCCTTCTAGCTTAGTTTTTCACCCATGTCTGTTTTATGAGCAAAACATGCATTAAACCTCAAACAATTTGTAATCCAAATGATAAGAAAATGACTGAAACAAAAATTAATAATAAAAGAGTTAAAACTGAAACTAAAAGTTTAAAAGTTAAAAAAAAATGATAAATAAAAAGTTAACTTATGTTAATTTTAAATATTTTAACCATTTTAGAAAATTTTTAAAATTGCAAGTTTTTAAAAAGTTTTAAAACTAAAATTTTTAAAATCTAAATATTTTTATATTCTCTCTATATAAATATGCAGCTAATTTTTGATGAGCAGCTTAAACAAAAATGGAGAAAAATCTGAAAGAATTAGATTAGAGTTATATAAATTTACATAATAAAGATGTTGGTTTGAGTGTAATGCCAAAGTTTTTTTTAAACTTTGAAAAACATAATCCAAACAATATTTAAAAGATTTTGAATATTATTAGTCACCAATGATCAAATAACAAAATAACGCTTTAAGGCTTTAATAGACAAATTTAAAATCGAATTTAAATTCACTGCATACCACTTATTGATATATATTATTAAGCATTTAAAATTATGCAAATAATTATGCAAATATTTGTTTCAATAAAGATTGAATGAAAATGGTTGTTTAAAATTTAATTGATTTGATAACTTTAATGTTTGAATTTTAAAAAAGAAATGTTATTTTCAAAATTTATATTTGCTTTATTTAAATATGATTTTTAGATATTTTCACTTATAATCTTTTTCAAATGCGCGCTTTATTTTATGTATTTTTAGATTCTTTGCATTCAGCTTTGCATTTTTTCAAGTCTATTGTTTTTTAAATATAAACTTAAACTACAATACACTGTTGATATGTACAAGTTCCTTAATTTTTTAAGGGTTATAAATCAAGGACGATATTTTGCTTTATGATTTCAAATTTGATATGGTATATATATTTTATGACTTGAGTATAAATTGATAAAAAAAGAAATTTTATTTTGATTTTATTTATCAATACAAATTTTGATACATTTTATCTATCAAAATAAAATGACAAATTTCCAATCTTCTACTCCATTTAATTTACTACTTTAATCTTTTAATTTATTACTCCTTTCTACTCATCTAATTTTGGAGTAATCAGCATTGTTATAGTTATATTATTTGTATTATTTTTTTACATTTTATCCAGATTATTATGTTTAACAGTTTATTTCTATACGGAACAACTTTGCTTTGTAATGAATAAAGGTGCAAATATTCAAATATGTTACTTCGATTATCCGCAACAAAAATATTTGTAACAAATATTGTATACAATAAATTGTCAACTTATAAAAATTATTCAAAAAACTCATAAAATTTTTTTCAATAATTATCAAATAATCAAAATAATCAAAAAACTTATGAAAATTATTCAAAAAATATTTTTATAAGTTTTTAAAATAAAGAAATGTTTAAATAACAATAATACTTTCACAAAATAATTATCAACTTCATTTCATTTTCAAATTTCTTGTTAAATATAAAAATAAACTTAATTTTTTTAAAACAACATTTTCAAATGCTTATTTAATATGCAAAAAATAAAATGCAAAATGTCGTATCTATTTAAAAAACATGATTAGAGGGTTAAGGTTTGAAAAATGTGGTAAAAACGGTACTTAAATTATATAATAAATAAAAAAGTAAATATATTTTTATAATCATTTCATGTTTTGCATAGTTTGTAATATATAATATAAGTTTAAAACATTTAAAACAATTCTTAAGTAAGATAAACAAAATAAATAATTAAATCTTTGTGTTACTATAAAAATATTATAGCAACGTTTTCTTTTAGCAATGTCTTTATAATGTTTAAAAAAATTCTGCAGAACTTTTTTATGATTTTTATGCTTTTAATTTTGTCTTTTGCAAACTAGAAGCACATTTTTATTGCATCAAATTATTAGAAAGCAAACTTTAATGGTTAAAATAAAAAGGTAAAATATATTTATGAGGAGGAAGCAGAACTGCTTCACAATACCACTGATGTATTTAGTGAGTTGGCTTTTTAGTATATTTGTATGTTTTTGTTATGTATGGACCACTGGCGCGATGCTGGCTCACCTATAAGTCACTTTATATAAACGTACATTTATGTTTTGTTTGACTTTCTGCAAGGTGTTAATCCACTTGTAATTCATTATGTATATATGAATGTTAATGTTCAGTCGCCTGTAAGTTCCTGTTTGTTTATTATTTTTTAAATTTTATTTTAAAAAAATGCAGCTGTTGTTGAAAGTCTTATTTATATAAAATTGATAGTACAAACATATTAAAAAGGCATTTAAAGATTAAAAAATCAATATATATTATTATTAATTATAATTCTTAATAAAAATTATTTAATTTAAAAATATTTATTATAAAAAATAATTATTATAATTTAAAAATTAAAATTAATAATTATCTTTTTATAAACTGATTACTAAAAGTAAATCATCGCTTAGTTTAAAAACGCTCTGCTGAAATTAAAATATTGATTACAAAAGATTATTTACAAATTTAATTGTTTTGGCATGTCAAAAAATTTCTCACCCACTTACTTTAATTATACTAGTAATTTTTCTAGTAATAGTATCACAAAATAACTTAACACAAATTTGCAAATCAACAACAACTTTTATATCTGTATTTTTTTAAAAAAGTTTGTATACAAAATACAAATGATTTGAACATCTATTTACAAACTTCATAGTTTGTACATGGATGTTCAAAAAATCTTAACTTATACAACTTAAAGGATTGGTTTATGTAGAGAAGTTACTTAAAAATGTTTAAAATATCATTCAAAATGAAAAAAAAACATAGTGGTGCAATCAAAACATGAGTTCCTTTGATTCATAGCTAATATAACTCAGAGTCCAAATCACATGTTTCACATTTGGTTTGGACTCTGAGTAAGAACACCGACAGTAAGAGTAAAACTAATATACTTGTATGTCCTGCTACTTGTTACATATTTTACCAGTTACATATTTTCAAATTAGATGTTTTAGTGTTACATTATGCTAAAAGATGTTTAAATATTAAAAAAATATATAACAATATGTACAACTTATATGTTTAAATTAAAAATTTTATGCATGTGTACGTAAGTAAAGGCTCATATGATACTCAAAAAATATCATTAAGTTTCAGTTATATATGCAATAAAATATTAAGTTATAGTTATGTTAGTAAAGACTTCATAACTAGTTTTTAAGCCTCAAACAATTCAGTATAATAAAATTTTACTTTATAAGTCTTTATAAATTCTTGAATGTAAACGATTCTCTTACATATCATGATTAACATGTGTCTAATTTAAATATAATATCATACACAGATAAATATGGTCAAAAAAGACCCCTCAGATGTTTTAGAAATAATGTTTTATAATCAAAACAATTAGATTATAGTTTTTTGTTTAAATTTCAAATTTTATCTAAAATGTTCATCTTTATGTTTTACTTTAATGGAAATCTGAAAGTCAAAGGTATAAAATTAGAACCTATATCGTTTAATTACACAAACGTATTTATTGTGTTTGATCATCATAAAAATAGCACTCTAAATAGCACTTGGCACAAAATATGTTGGTTTTCAATAATAATAATAATTTAATAATTATATTATTATTATATCCAGGAAATGATTCCTGTTTAAGTACACAATTAATGCACATTGTAATATAATATATATATATATATATATATATATATATATATATATATATATATATATATATATATATATATATATATATATATATATATATATATATATATACTTTAAATTAGAGATTTAATCATTGCAGTTCTATAAAAAAAGATCAACGCTACTTGTAGTAAAAAGTGCGTGTTTTTTTTTTTTTTCCTGAAATTTGATTAGCTTTCATCCTACTTCATTTTGAAAATATATTATGAACAGACCTTGGAGTTTCCTTCGATCAGCCATACCATTTATTGAACATTTATTATAGCATAATTAAAAACAACTATTCAAAATGATTGGCAAAATACAGTGAGGAGAAAAAGCATTTGGATAACCCACACAGCAAATCGACTTAAAAATCTTCTGTATTCTTTTCAAATGCAAATGTTTGCGAGAAGTTTTCTATCCACGCATGCGCGTAAAGTCATCAGAATAACAGTGGTTACTCGGGATGATAAACTTCTTGTATTTTAAGTCGGTCCACGTTTCTAAAATATGCTTTTTTCATCAGCATTTTGACATTTTGGCTCTTTTGTAATCGCTCAGAGTCACATTCTTTTTAAACGACTGGCGCTCTTATAAACAAGGTAGTTTATTTTTTTTTTCAAAGTAAAATTATTCAAACGTAATTATTCAAAAAATATATTTGTCTTAGTCAAATATATTTTTTTAACTAGTTGTTACCTACAATGATGTTGAATTTATATAAACATTCAATTTATCTTAAAATGTTAACAAAACATTAGCAATTTTAGCATAAAATTATCTTTTGAATCACACCGACATCTTAATTTTAAAATATTGTCTGCATTAGACTGCGTGAACTTAGCTGAGTGGGAAGAATTTGCGCTCCATGCTAAAAACGTTTCATAATTACTCCGCTCTGGGTGTGAAACTGTTTGCTCCTCACTCACTTTTTTGATCAGAAGATAAATATTGTGTAATAAAAAATATGCATTGCTAAAAGAAAAAGAAAGAGTCGTCACTCGTAACTCGTGATTGGTAATAGAGTGATAATGGAGCGCTTTGGAGCACGAGAAAATAGCATTGCTCCGACGTTAAAAAATCTGCAAAACTATGCAACTCAGCTCCTTGCTCTGCTCCTACCTCGTTTTGCTCGCATACTCTGAATCACATTCCCAACGGCGGCGCTAGGCGAATCGTGGACGGCGGCAAAATTAGCTTTGCTTAGACCCTTTTATGTAAAAAAAAAAAAAAAACAACAACTCATAAATAAAAAACAAAACTTGATTTGACCGAATCTCTGGGCTTGAATTTTTATTGAGCACTATATTTTATTGAAAGTTATAAACACAAGTCAGAATTGTTATTGTTAATTATTTTAAATATACTTATTTTATACTTAATTTTGATATAGGTATTCTCACTTATTTGTTTTTAATATTTGAATATTAGGTTTCATTATAAGTTTAAAAATTTAGATTGAAAAATTTAGAAAGTGCATATAAGTTTTATTGTTATTTATGATATGAATTAATAACAATAATAACACGAACAAACACAAATTAAAAAATATGAACTTTTCAGCTTTAAGCCTCGCTGAATCTTTTTAGAATTATGTCATAACTAACAGCAGCTGTTATTTCAACTTCAATGGACAAAATGGATAAAGCAGATAGTCTTTCTTTGCTCATCGTACGTCTTAAGTAGGTCTTAATCAGTTTTAACTTTGAGAAGCTTCTCTAAAGATTTAAATAAATATCTTAAAAATTAAAATCTACTTTACCGCAAATTTTAAAATCTACTTTACTAGAAAATATGAATGATGTTCTGCATCATTAATATTTTCTAGTAAAGTAGATTTTAAAATTTGCAGTCCTTCATAAAGTTCGAAAGGATCTATGTCGCTGTTTTCACCTTTCCGAAGTATTGAACCTAAATTATTACAATGCTTGAGCAGGTCCTCTCTTGGCAAAAATTTCGAATAATTAATATTGTAAATCAGTGTCGACTATGACTGCGTCTATCATTGTGTTTATTTTTTTAATTTACTTTGCAGTGTGTTTCAGTAGTTGTATAGGTTCTTCCATATGTTCATAACATTCGTTTTTTTTTTTTTTGTGCGATTCTTTTTTCTTTAAGATGTGACTCATTTTTGTAAGCGCTTTTCTCCACAAACAATTGAGCATCTGCAACGCTTTTCTCAAATTCAGTATCACGGAACTTTTGAATCCAAATACAAAATAAACGTAAAGTATCAACAGCGGCTTTTAAGTTTACTAGAATTGATTGCCATAGTTTATTTACATTATTTACATGTAGTAGAATTTCATACCACACGCATTTAGCAACAATAAATTTGAAAGTTAGTATTTCGTTTAAAATTGCTTTGCAGTCGCTTAGAGTGTCCAAATCATCCGTTTTATTTTTCAAGTCATTCATACATTCAATAACATTATCAAATTGCAACAGTTTAGCTTTTACTGCTTCTATTTTACTCTCCTACCGCGTCTCTGAATTAAGTTTTATTATTAGTTTCAATTTAGTTTTTGTAAGTTACCAACGCTTGCTTGACTTCGAAAAGAGTACATAGATTTTATTAACAAAGCCGAAAAACGTTTTAGGTGGTGTAGGATTAATGTTGAATATTTTTGTTTTGACACCTTTATTAATGCCTAAAATATTGGCGCCATTATCATATCCCTGTCCTCGACAATATGTCCAGACCATTTCTCTCTAGTTCTTATAATATGGAGTTCGCTAAATACTCTCATGTAGTTTTCGTAATGGCCAACAAAATGTTCCTATATCGTTCCAGTTGAAGAATTGCAAAACCATAATATTATTGACATTTGCTCAATACAACTTGCATCTCTGGTGAAATCGAGCAAAAAGGCATAGTATTTTGCTTGTTTATCTCTGTGTATAATTTTATCAATAACTATTTTAGACATCAATGTAATTAATTCATTTTAGATGTTGTGACTCAGATAATTTTGAGCAATTTGCTTTTCATTAATTTGTTGCAAGTGTTTCCTTTAGCGTCAGATCATAATTGGATAACAACTTAAATAAGTCTATAAAAAGTTACTACTATTTCTGCTATAATCCAGTTAAGTGATTCGCAATGACCTCTAAATGCTAGATTAGGTTAGGCTAAAAAGTTTTATTATACCAGTCAATCTTTCAAATAAATCAATCCCTCGTTTATTTTTATATATTTTGATGGGGATTGTTTTGAATTAAGTCATTACGTTGAGAGATGGTTATTGATAGATGCAGGAAATGTCCATTTTCCCGCATCTAAGTTTATAAATGAATCGCTCAAATGAATTGCTTGCTCTTGATTTACTGAGTCACAAATTTTATAACTTTATTGCGTTCAAACTCTTCGGTCACAGCAGATACATTCGACTCTGAAGCTGGTTCTCTTTCAGAAACCAATGAAACTAGGCCAAGTAACAGTTAAAAGAGATTTCTTAAGAGACTTTATCATACTGGAACTCATAGCTTGGTTTGATTTCTCTTTCGGTCTTTCTTTTTTTTATTTGCGAAGCACTAGATTCCCATATTCTTCCTATATCTGTCTCTCTCGTTGGTTTTCTAGACATGATTTCGGACTTATGTTTGGACAAAGGGAAAAAATTATAATTAGGTACTTCCATGAACTTTAAGTTTTGTTTTTAATTTTTTTTTTATGGTTTTAACTTTAGGTCGAGGTAGTCATAAAAGTAGCAAAACATATTTAATTAACCTTTTAAGTTTACGTGTAATTAATTAAATAAAGTGTTAAATTTTATTTATAATAGTTTCCAAATTTACTTACTTTGTTATTGTTTTTGTGTGACAGATTGTAGTTATAAGCAATAGCTGCACTAAATGCAATAAATCAATTGCACTAAATGCTTAATCAATTGCACTAAATGCTTAATCAGTTGCACTATATTTAATATTTAAATTATAGCTTAATAAAAATGTTAGTTGCTTTATAATAAAAAAAATTAAATTTGAATTCGAATTCAATTTCATTTCTCAGATTTTATAATTGTTTTACTAGGGTAAAAGACTTGTTAATTGGTGTATTCCGATTTTTTTAATTTTGTTTACTTATAACTTTTTACTCATATACTCTCTTCAAATGAAATATGCAGCAAAATGTGAGGTAAAGAAAATATTATACGTATATGGGCCTTGTTGTTTTTACTTTTTAAGTAAAAACAACAAGGTCCATTTTCACTGAGTCTTGTTGTTTTTACTTAAAAGCAAAATTACCTAAGCAATATATTTTTTGCGGTATAAAATCTATTTTTTGCGGTAGAAAAATTTATTTAAGAGTTTTACCTGCATAAAAATATGGATAAATGTATTTATTTATTTTTTAATAGTTATTTAGATGTTCAAAGAAGTACTAACCCAGGTAACCAACATACATGGATCCCGTAAGGGATCTATACAAGCTTGTTATATGGGAACCATACGGGTATTCTAGCGGGATCCTGGAGGGATTTGTTTGAGTTTTCTGTATCCATAAGTGCTAACCGCTGAGATGCTTAATTTAGTTCTAGATGTTTCCTATTTTCATTTTTACAGTTTCCATATTTGTCATAATGGTTCCCGTATAGGTCTCGCAAGGTTTTACGCCCAGCCACCAGTTACAATCCCATAAGTTTCTAATTTTCTTACTTTGTTTTATACGATATATCCAACATATCTACCTTAATATGTATTTATTTATATTCATACTCACTTACTTTTGTTAATGTACTTGTACAACTTAGGAATGAATTTATAATGTATACATTCAAGAAGGTTCTGGAAAGTTTTCAACTATATTCAACATTATTCCGAAGTTTTATTCCGAAGTTTTATTATTATAAAGATTATTTCTAAGCAGTACAAGCATAAAAGGATACAAGAAAGAAAATGTGTAAAGTAGGAGTACATTAAAAATGATGATTGTACAATCGTCTGGTATTTTTATACTGCTGACAGTACAAAAAATTTGAAAGTTTTTGTACCTCAAAATACTACAAGTTTTGCTGAATTTTTAAAGTTTATTTACATTAAAATAAACAGTAAAACTTTATCTTACATTAGAAAAGTGGAGGCGGTGAGGTTAGGGCATTTGCTCTCGACATGCCTAAAGCTTTCAACAAAGTTTGGCATGTTGGTTTTTCCATAAGCTTGCTTCACATGTTGTATCTGTGAAAGTTAGAGTTTATCAAATTGTTTCTTTCTAATGCTTTATTAAAATCATCATCGAAGGCCAACACTCATCTTCATTTCCAGTAACTTCTCAAGGTTCTACTCATGGTCCTGTTTTGTTTCTTTATCTACATTAATGTAGATAATCTTCCTAACAATCTTACATCTAAAGTAGCTCTTTTTGCGGATGGCTCAATTTTATACTCCTGTCTTGACAAAAAGTCTTCTCTTTTCAATTGGTTAAAACAGGCAGCCGATCTTAAATTTGATATTATTTCAGATTAGGGCTCACAGTGGCTTGTAAATTTTAACTCCAACAAAACTCAGTTCTTTACTGCAAACAACTATTGCAATACTCTCCAAACTCCTATATTGATGAATGACAACCCTCTTACTGAGTACTTTTCTTTACGTCTTCTTGAATTTTTATTTACTACTGACCATTCATGGAAACTATATATATATACTATTGATTGCTAAATTAACATCTGCTAAGCTTGTTTCTCTTTATCGTGCTAGCCATTTTCTTACTCCTGATTTCATTCTCTACCTCTATAAATCTCTTATTATTATATCAATCAATCTTTCAAACAAATCAATCCCTCGTTTACCTTATATTGGAATATTGTTGTCATATTTAGGCTGGTTCTTTTAATGATGTTTTTTCTCTTCTAGAAAAGGTCAAAAAACGCATTGTATCTATTTGCTAAGCTTGAGCCTCTTTCCATTGTCGTAAAGTTGCCTCTCTTTTTATTTTCTACAAATACTACCATGTTTGGTTCTCAAAGGAGTTATCATCTTTAGTTTCATGGACAAAAATTCGCTTGACTCGTCATTCAGCTAAATCTCAATTGTTCTGCATGCTCTAAAACTTTTATTTGTCTAGTTTTTCTACCCGCACTTCAAACCTTAAGAACTTTCTCCCATCTTGTTTTCCTGACTTATACAATCTACAATTTTTCAAGTCTTATGTCAACCGTTTTATTGCTCTATAACTCTATTCTTTTTTTTTTCCTAGAAACTTCCAACTTAATAGTGGTTACTTGCAGCTTTGTTGGGAGTGAATTAAAATGATAATATTAAAAAAAACAAATTGTGTTCTAAAAAGTTAAAAATACAAACGGGAAAGTGGGGCAAGATGAAAAACGTTTGAAAGCCATGAGTTATTGCAAAACTATCAGTCGTGAAGCAGTAATACTTTGTCAGTATGTTCATTTTATTATAATGGTTCCTTTCCTAGATTTTTAGTTAGAAAAATTTGAAATAAAAACCAAAATAAAAAGTTCATAAACTTGTCATCTGGTTACGTGACTGGGGCAAGATTATTATACGACTGGGGCTTATTATACAATTTCTGCCTCCAATTTTATAAAAATTTAAAAACTACCAACTACTCTAACTGAAGTAACATAAAATAAACACGCTTCGTAAAAATAAATTTCTAAATAAATTATACCCAAAGGACATTATTCATAATGAATGACCGAAAGCAAGGTTTTTTTTTTAAAGCGTAAAAAGTATACTTATGCGTATAAAATTGCGTTAATAATATTAAAAAAAAACCAATTGGTGTTTTAAAATGCAAGATGTAAATACAGTTTTGTTTTCACCCATTTTTTTAGTTTTTTTGTTGAGTTATTATATGGAAAGCCATTTTGCCCCATTTCCCCTACTAAAAATTATTATGAGCATAACAAAAAATCTTAATCTTATTGACAATGACAAAAACAAAACAGTACAAAGTAGCTACAACACAACTACAAAGTAGCTACAACACAACTAACCTTAAAAGCTGATTTTGTAATGTTACCAGTAAACAAAGTTATTTTGATCTCTAGGTAGAATTCAATTTTCACCTTAACTATTTACTAATGGTTAGCACAATATATTTAGCATCATATAAACTTGCTCAATTAAAACCATTATTCAATCAAAGGCAAACTAATAACAACAGTTAACATTTTTGTTAACCCAGACAAACAAATTAAAATAAACATATGTTAACCGAACTAAACATTTACTTCGTCAAGCAAGTTATTATTATTTTACGGCATTTTTATAATGATAATTTACTACTTTTAAAAAATAATCACGGTATACTTTAGTAGAAATTTTTTAACAAAAAAGCTTTTTGTTAAAAATATGGCAAGGAACATATTTTTAACAAAAAGCTTTTTTTTTTTAGGTCACCCACCAGATTAGTATACTAAAATCAGACATGCTTTAATGATATCAAATAAAGTAGTTATAAAATAGTCATCGAGCAAACTGTGTTCATAAACAATTAAACTGCGCATTTTTGCAAAATGTTTCACGTTAAATTATTTATCTTTAACCCTTAATCCTAACAATTGTAAAAGTTTGTGATCTGTAAATATGCAAGAATATTTAAGTAAAGAAAAATTCTTACTAACAATTAAGCTTTTTGATAAAAAGTTACTTGATTCTACGCAGATAAACATTAAGGAAAGTATTTTGATGTTTTCGCAGCAAAAAGTAAAAAAAAATTCGTGTCTAGCCTTTTTTTGTGTGTTAACTTACCTCCCCAAGGCCGAAAAAGCCACTACAGTCGAGGAGGCTGCTTTAGTTGTGGTTACAACCCTCTCACAATTCTATAACTCCAAAACACAAACCATGACGAGCAAGGCCACTGCGCGGAGAAACAAGTTGAGCGCGGTACTACCAGAGACGTGGTTGGGATCGAACTTGAAACTTCTCGATTATAAGGCAAGCGCTCTACCACTACTGCATTACGATTGAACAACAATCTAGACAGGTGTTATCCGATGATTTTAGCAGTGTTATGTTTATAGCACAATAATAATAAAATGTGACTTGAACTTAGCTTACTATTTTTTACTATGTGAATGTTTTCAGTAAAAACGACATTAAAGAAACAGAACACTTCATGCTAAAAATTTATTTTGGAAATAAGATCAAAATATCTTTACACAATATAAATAATAAAATAAAATAACATGGTTTCTAAGTCCTTTTGAAAAAACGTAACTTGGTTGAAACTTGGGCATTTTCGGAAGAAATTCGATTTTTCCACATTGAAATGACAAGCCTATATAGTATAGAAATATTACAACATAAATAGTATCATAAAATCCCAATGTAAAAAAAAAAAAACCTCCTTTTGTGCCAGAAAAGTACCAAAAAAATGCATTGATTAATGTGTCAATAAATTGATTTACAAAATGAACTCTAAATGTGTGCCTGAAATATTTGAATCATATAAATGTTAAAAATCTTTAAATAGTCATGGGATCTACATGCCAGCATAGTCTATACTTTCACTATATTCTATAAAAAATTGATCAAATATCTCATTAAGATAAAAAATAACATAAGCATAATTTAAATACTACTTTTGTCCTAGTTGTAAATAGTAGCTTTAGTTAACTACAATAAATGTAAATAAAGAACTGACTTAAATAACTGCACCTATTAACTATATCTTATATCGATAACCCTAGTTAATAAAAAGAATAACTGATGACAAGATATAAACAACTACAAATTGAGCAAAAACAAATGATCATGCGAATAACAAAATAAAGAACAAGCAATAGTTGACTTTAATTAGCCAATTATTTAACTTTAGACATCTAACATAACAGGATAGATTCACAACAATAATAGTACTAAAGGCACACCTTTTATGGCAGTTAAACACAGTAAAAAAAAAAGGAATTATTTACTATTATCAATACATTTCAGGTTATGTTGCCTCATATCATTATCTTTTCATATAATTAAAGGTGTCATTAAGCCAGCCAGATGGGTTTTTTAAAATTCTTTTTTGAAGGCTTTGGCTTTAGACTGTATTGACAAACTTTAAATAAAACTTTGAACTTCTACAGCCCCTTTCTATCAATGATAGTATCATACACTCTTTGCAATGACATCGCAAATGGAGGAAGTATTTTTTTAATGGTGAAAAGGTGAAAAATAGATAAAAGACCAAAACAAAAACAAATAAAAATTGTTTAGATCATAAGATTTAAAAAATAAAAATAATAAATCGAAAACAATGAAAATATTGAAGAATAAAAATTGAAGAACATTAAATAAACAGAAGAACTAAACGCAAACTTAAAAGAATAGAAATGTTTGTGATAAAATTGAAATTTAAAAACTTTAATAAGTTATTAAAAGAAAACAAAAATAACACTTTTTAAGTTTTATTAATTTATGTTGTATGGATTGTTTACATTGTCGTGTATTTTTGTGTATTGTTTAAAATGTTGTGTTTGTTTGTGTAATTTTTATATATTGTTTGTGTATTTCTAT
The DNA here is from genome assembly GCF_022113875.1 of Hydra vulgaris. Classification (NCBI taxonomy): domain Eukaryota; kingdom Metazoa; phylum Cnidaria; class Hydrozoa; order Anthoathecata; family Hydridae; genus Hydra; species Hydra vulgaris. Next base: position 2,733,844 of record NC_061166.1, read on the forward strand.
GTTTTGCTTATACTGTCATATCATAACCAATTATAAAATGATAGGGGTAAGTAACTGAAACAGTGCCAAAAAATTTAGAATTTTTTGAAGAGTACCAAATCTATAAAATAAAGTAGTAATATAAACTGTTAACTTTTGAATATAATATATTCAAAAGTTAACAAAACCTAGAAACAAATATATTATTACAATTACTGATCATTGATGTAAATATATTATATACTTACATCAATGATCAGTAATTGTAATAATATATTTGTTTCTAGGTTTTGTAAGGCAAAAGGTTCAATAAGTTTTAGGTGAAGTTTGTGTACCTCGGGTAAGATTTTTTCAATGCCCAAATTCAAGGCCACAGACTTGTCTAAAAATGATGAAACTGATATGATCACATCTCGACACTAATTAGTTTGTATATTTTAGATATATTGACTTAAACCATAAAAGTCCATCAAGTAGAAAAGTTTAAGTATAAGGGTATAAAAATTAGTGGATAGGTAATAATAACAATAAGCTTTTTTTGAATTGTACCTAGGGTCACTTTCTAAAAAGACGCAGACCGACAAAGTTTAGCGCATGCGTAATTATAAACTGTGCTGAAAATATAATAACCACGCGGTTCATAATAACTTATATGTTGTTCAAACAAGTTTGTTTATATTTATTCTTGATATTAAAATGAATAAAAATGATTCTCACCAAGATTTTGAGCATGAGTTGAGTAAGATTCTATATGAGTTCATAAGTTTATTTATTTATTATAAATTAATGTATATACAACATATCACTCACTAGCCTAATTTTTTCCCTCTAATTGATAATTTGACATGTTAATGTCCAATGAAGAAAGAGTTTTAAAACTCATATTAAAATTAAATTTGGTTCATCTATGCCATTTATCTATTTCTTATGTTTTTGTGGGCGTCTTTAAGGTAAAAACTCATATATGAGTTTAGTTTTAAAACTCAATTTCTTACAAATAATAAATTTTTCGTATGGAATTGTTTTCTTTTCCAGTTCTTTTAATTTTTTTCATTGTTTTGATACTTGAAAAAAAAAGACTTTAGCTAACTGTTTAGCTTAGCGTTTCTTTTTTTAGTGCAACTCTGAAATGTTTAAATAAAAACATCCAAATAGTCGTGGACAAGTTGCCAAGTTAGCAATAGTGTTCAATTGCACCCCATTCCTGTTCAAGCCTCTCTCTCTCTCTCTCTCTCTCTATATATATATATATATATATATATATATATATATATATATATATATATATATATATATATATATATATATATATATATATATATATATATATATATATATATATATATATATATATATATATATATATATATATATATATATATATATATATAAAAGGATTTTGAGGGAAAAAATAAGCCTCCAGGGGATTTCAAAAAAAAACTTGAAAAATCTCCACTTTTTGGGGGTTTTTATTTAATATTTATAAAAATGTCATATTTAATACTTTTTAATAATAATTTTGAGTCACTATAGCACTGAAAATGTAAAAAATGCTCAAACAACACGTGTTCTCTTCTCTTCATTACACAATATTGAAAAATGCCAGTCTTAAAAACGATAGGCGCGACTGTTAAATTATATTATAAAGTATTTTGGTTGCTACTACACAGGATATTATTCCTTGAATTTAAATTTAAAGCTTAAAAAGTAAAAGAATTGCTGCACTATTAATAATGTTGTCTAAAAAAATGATTTATAGTTTAAGAAAGGGAGAAATGATTGTGAAGCCAAATTAAAAATTTTGTCAGCTGGATTATATCTGTTTCTCACAAAGATAAACAAATTCCCTTATGTTATTCTTATTTATCTAATGCATCTTACAATAATAAATAAGTCAAGATTATGTAAGTTGCATAACCTTTGACCTCGTATTAGTCCCAATACTAAGAGTTAAAAACTTTCGGTTGGATGAAACTTGTCAGTATCCCTATTTGGGATCAAGTTGAAGACTTAATTTGATTTTTAAATGAAAAAGCCTCCTTTCTTGTTAATAAATCATTGTGCCATATCATTTTTTAAAACTTATGAGTTCAATAAGTATTTGTTATCAAACAAAGACTAATTGAAAAATATGGGTTCAACGAAAAAATTTATAGTTGGTATGATTCATCTTTCCCTGTTTATAGACTTGCTATATTCCGACAAATGCTTCGTCGATGACAGTGTAATTGATAACTGATGCAAGTGATTAGTTAGATACAAGTGAATAATTATTATATATATACATACATATATATATATATATATATATATATATATATATATATATATATATATATATATATATATATATATATATATATATATATATATATATATATATATATATGTATATATATATATGTATGTGTGTATATATGTATGTATGTATGTATGTATGTATGTATGTATGTACGTATGTATGTATGTATGTATGTATGTATGTATGTATGTATGTATGTATGTATATATATATATATATATATATAATATATATTTCCAAGAACTTTAATATAGTTAAGTGGCAGAATTATATATCAGCTCATTAACAATCAATGGCCCAGTTAATGGTCTACGCGGTGCGAAATTCAAAATTCATAGAGTTTATTAGTTAACTAAATTCAGCCAGACATAATTTTTTATGCAATCGTGTAGTACCTTATTGGAATAGTCTACCAGATTTTGTTGATGCTTCAAAGACAAATACCCTGTTAAAGATTTCGCTTATTAGCATGGTAACACTGAAAAATAAATAAGCTAAGATAAAATAAGTTATATAAAACTATATAAATAAATATGAAAGAGTCTGAAGATTTTAAATGGATCGAATGTTCCAAATGCAACGGATGGTATTTTTTTGAAAATTATGGACTCAAAATAAGATGCAACAAAACCAAAATTAAAAAAAAACTAGATTTAATATGTAGAACCTGTGAAACAAATACAAAAACGGAATATCTAATAAAAGATATTAACTATCTTAAAGAAAAAATAAGAGAACTAGAAAATAATAACATGAAGAAAAAACTAGAAAAATTATACTAACTGAAAAATTTGCTGACCTTGAAAAACAAATAAATGAAAACAATGTAACAACTAAAAAAAAACGAAGAAACTAAATTGGTAGATGAAAAAAATATAAAGCAACCCGACGGGCATTTGTTTATTAAAGTTACGTTCTAAATGTGTTTTAAATGTCTTTTAAACGTCTTTTAAACATTAATGTTTAAAAGACGTTTAAAAGACATTTTAAATACATTTAGATCGTAACTTTAAAAAAAAAATGCCCGTCGGGAAATAGAAAAACCGAAATTAAAGAAACAACACAAAAGATTTTTGATAGAAAACAGAAAAGAAGCTAATCTAATCATTAAGGGATTACCAGAAAACAAATACAGTCCAGAAAAAGTTCTGGTCTTGATGACATAGACTCTAAAGTTGTTAAAAATGTTTATGAAGTTATTGAGTATCCCCTAAAATATATCTTTAATCTCTCATTAAAAAATGGAGTTTTTTTTGACCGCCTAAAATTAGCACGCGTAGTTCCAGTATTTAAAAGCGGAGATGACTTGACTTTATCTAACTATAGACCCATCTCCATACTCCCGTGCTTTTCAAAAAATATTGAAGCGCACAATGTATAATAGACTCTTTACATACCTTCAAAATCATAACATCTTCTACAATAACCAATACGGATTTAAAAAGGCAACTCAACTGAACACGCTGTAATAAAATTAGTTAACGAAGTTTCAAGTGGCTTTGACAAAAAAATACACCCTTGAAGTATTTATCGACCTTTCAAAGGATTTCGATACAGTGGATCACAAGATCCTTCTATACAAACTTTATAATTATTCTATACAAACTTTATAATTTTTATTAAAAATAAAAATTTAAAATGATTCAGTTGCTATCAAAAAAACCGTAAACAAGCCTTATTTTACAATAAAACATACACTCCCCTTGAGTGTATGTTTTGGTTTATAATTTTTTATATTTTGTCAACTACAAAAATGGGGCAAGATGATAAGACTATTGTCTTCTACTTGCTCCAGTCATATATTTTACGGTAAAATGTTGTACAAATTTATATTAATAATGACGAATAAAATATATACATACATATATAAAAAAAAAAATAACGATATTGAGGATTTTATTTACTATGCCAACAACAAACACGCCTTTTACATTCCAATTAAAACAACAGATATACTTAAAGCTGTAAGAATAGGAAAAGACATCCCATGCAACACAAATGAAACTGGCAAATTAAACAAGAATAACAATAACCTAACCAACAAAAACTATTATGTCTTACAATTTCAAACAGAGTAACTAGAAGAACATTGTTACAAATGTGGAAATACCTAAATGGAAAAGAAAGTAATAATAGTATGAACAATATAAAGGATAAGATATATTCGACCAAACCTAACAAAAAAACAGTTAGAAGATGAAAAAAAACTTAGACAGGAGTTAACCTTCAAAGAAAAAGACTTTTATATGATCAAAAACGGACAAATAATATTAAGAAATAGCGAACAAAATCTTCCAAAAAAAAAATAAACAGCTAACTACTGGAAAGAAACATGGAAATAGAAAACAAACTAAAAATAAAACAAAATTTAAAAAACTAAGACAACAAACAACTATAAAAAAATATGAAAACAACTGAAATTAAACGAATAAATCCAACAAATCAAAACAACAAACATCTTGAAGACAACAAAGAAGCAGAAATTGAGACAAAAGTTGATACTTGAACAGCAAACGATAACACCATCAAAAAAACTAGAACAGACAAGCTCTAAAAAAATGCACCTCATATCTTCAAAGTTGAGAGTACAATGAGAAGTACAAAATATAAAACTAAACAAAACAACAATAAAATTTTTACTTGTAACAACTGGCTGTGACTAACGACTTGGAATATAAATGGGTTAAGAACAAATTGAAATGAATTTCAGTATTATGTTCCCAATTGATATTATCCCACTAATTGAAACTAAAATTGACAAAAAAGAAACAAATCACTCATTAAACATTCCAGAATATAAAATAATAAGAAAAGACAGAAATAAAAATGGAAGAGAAATATTAACCTATTTCAAAAAAACTTTTGAATTAGATGAAAATACAAAATTCTATGATAAATATTTAAAACAAGAATTCACAGCAGTGGAAATGAAAATTGAAAAAAGCAAAAGACATTGATTATTCTCAATATTTATGGACCACCAAAATCAAAAAAACGATGGTGGGGATATTTCAATAATTTATTATTAGATATCATAAAAAATCATCTTCTCAAAGTGACCTCAACGCAGACCTATTAAAACCAGATGTAAATCCAGGCAAAACTCTAATAAACTCACTTAAACTAGCGGCTATAAAAGAGGACAATATACAACCAACCAGAGCAACCAAAACAACCTCAACATGCTTAGATATAATTGCTGTAGATAAACAACTTCAAGTACTCGAATATTTAGTGAATGACACATCACCAAGCAATCATTTTCCTGTTAAAATCGAAATAAGCACTTCTTGGACAATAAATAAAATAGAGCCAGTCATAAAAAGATCCTTCAAAAAAGTTGACTTTGAAGAATTAAATAAAAAACTTATAGAAATTCAACTAGATTTTCATTTGGATGTTGAACAAACAACGTGCTACTGGTATGAAAAACTCATTAAAATTTTAAATGAATTTGCCCCATATAAAAGTTATCCCTACAGAAAAAAAAGTTTATCATGGATAGACAATGAAATAAAAGAACTCATTGAAAAGAGAAAATATATGACTAGAAAATTTAACCAAAACAAGCTCTCAGAAATCCAATACCATGATTATAAAACCCTAAAAAAACAAATTAGAAGTTAAATATGAAAAAAGGAAAAAGAAAAAGGAGAAGTGGCATTTACAAGTAAAAACTTGTAAATGCCTCTTAGTTAGTTTAACTAACTCATAAAAAAAAAGTTACTTTTACTAGCAAAGGAACAAACCAGATAAATGAAAAAATAATAACGTTGAACAAATTAAATGAATATTTTGCTTCAGTATTACATCAACCTGAAAAAAAAAAATACTAGAATGACCAACTTGATGTGATATTCTTAATTCCTTCCAATTTGAAAAAATAAAGATAAGTTAAATAGAAAAACTACTAAATGTCTTAAAAACAAATTCAGCCTCTAGTTATGATGATATTCAAGCATCTTTGGTCAAAAAAATTTCAAAATCGATCTCTTATAATCTCACTCAAATTTTTAACAAGTCTTTAGAAAATAGAGTTTTTCCATCAATATGGAAAAAAGCTCATATTCCCCAATATGGAAAGGAAAAGGTAGTAAAAACAACGCAGCTAACTATCGACCAATTTCTATATTGCCTATATTCGGTAGGCTTTTTGAAAATTGGTAGCCATACAACCTTCAAGTTTTAATGATAAGTATCAACTTATTCCAAAACAACAATTTGGATTCAGAAAATTCTCGGAACTTGAAACGGCCATACTCACAGCTACAAATTCTTGGTATAAATTTATTGACGATGGTAAATATGTAGGTGCTATATTAATAGAATTATCAAAAGCCTTTGATAGCGTACCACATCACGAACTTTTAAATGAACGAGTCGAAGCAGGACAATGGTTTTCGAATTATCTCGATAATAGAATACAAAGGGTTAAGAATGGTAAAAAATTTAGTTCATGGAAACCAATCACCAAGAGTGTCCCACAAGGAGGTGGACTCAGCCCCGAATTATTCAGCTCTTACACAAGAGAACTTCCAACTTCTTTAAAATCAGAAATATATTAGTTTGCTGACAATATAACGACATCTGAAGCCGACCTATCACTTCAAGTAATTGCAGAAAAATTAAAAAAGTTGTTCCATGATACAAAAGATTATTGTGAAAAAATGAAGTTGACTATAAACACAAATAAGACCCATTTAATTATTTTCAAAACACCCATGAAGCAAATACCTGCTGACTACCAAATTCTATTAGATGAAATAACAATAAAGCCTGAAAACAATGTAAAATTATTAAGAATAACATTAGACCAGCATCTAACCTTTAAACACTAATCGGTAATAAAAAAATGCCACTCTTTTCTTGGAATGTCGGCAAGACCATCAGCAAGCCTACCAAAAAAGTTATTAAAGTTGGTCTACAACGGAATGGTGCTTAGTCATATGGAATTTATTAGCTCACTCTATTTTTCTAAAACATAAAAAAAATAGATGTAGCACAATAACAAGCCTCGAGAATTATTTCCCATGCACCACGAAATTCCCATGCTGCACCATTAGTTAAAGAACTGGGTCTTAAAGCACTAGCGGATCGAAGAATGGATCATGCACTGAAAATAATTGAATCAGTTGTTAAAGGAAAATGCCATCCTGCTTTAAACGAACTTATCCAAGTAAACAATGAAGGTCTTTTAAAAATAAAAGTATCAAATAATGCCCCTCAATTTTTAATGATCTTTATGAAATAAAACCTAGCATTAAATATACTTTACGCACAACAGGCTTAATTGAACCATTGTGCAAAACTAAACAAGAGCAATTTAAAATTACGTATAGTGCTCCGCATATCTGGAGTAAAATCTTAGCAAAATATAGTAATTATGTGTAAACAATATAAATTGCTTTCAAAAACTAATAAAAAAGAATATTTCAAAGTATACAAATCTTATTAATGATTTCTTTTAAACTGCTTTGTTTTTTGTTTGTTTGTTTGAATTTTTTTGTTTTTGTCTTTTTACATTAAAAAGTTTTTGGTTTTAACACTATTTACCTTAGTTAATTAAGGTTTGCTTTTAACACTATTATTTAATTTTGTAGAATTTAATATTGTAAAAACATAATTATTACAACGGTTCTTGATGATAAGACTTAATGGTCTTCTGCAAGTTTCCCGCGTTTTTATTTATTTTTGTATAACTAACTATTATTATTTTGTCCTTGATTTTTTATATTTATAACTGGTTTATTTTTGAAAGAACAAGAGTATCTTGTATTATATTACGGAATTTAATTGTAACAAAAACGGAAAATTAAAAAAAAAAAAAAAAAAAAAATACATATAGTAAAAAAAGATTTTGTGACTCTGGAGCCATTCTGTACAATAAAGAATTACAAATACAGAGAGAAAAAGATAAAAATAAAAAATAAAATAAAAATAAGACACAAATAAATATAAAATAAAAAAAATACAAAAAAATTAAAAAGTTAAATATATTAAAACTTCGAGCAGCGGAAGTAAGACCGGATACTAAAATCAAATAAAATAAATTACAAAGAAGCGCAAAAAGAAAAAACTATAAAGGATAATAGAACATTCTTTAAATGCATAGCTGTCTAGCTGTCATCGAAAGAAAATAAAAATTTACTACAACTACTTACTAAAAAGTTTAAAAATGATCAGCGAAAAAAGTTAATAAAATTGGAGAGGGTGGTGGGTGGTATTTGAGATAAAAAACGGGAGACCACTTTTTTTACGGAGATAAAAATAAATGATTTAAATTTAAAAATAAATAATATTTACAATTTGAATCGTATTCAAAATTAGATTATATAGATAATTGAGTTTTTCAGCAAAAAAAAAATAAAACAATTTTCTGAATTAAGTTAGCAAAGTATTTTTTTGAATTGCGTTAGAATAATTTGAAAAAGGAAAACATTTAATTAAGAACATAATGAAAAACATTATTCTTTCATTTCATTCTTCGTTACAATTAAAAACATTAAAGATAAATGATTATTTAAATAAAAATATGTTGAACATTGCAGAAATGACCGAAGGTTGTCCAGAAAATTTGTCAATCAGATGTAAGTTTGTTAAAGTTGCTGATGCATTTTTAGTTTTAACAAGTCCCAGTTATCAAAAATCAGTTCCCTGCATGGAATTAATAAACTACGCTAAAGATGTCAAAAAACCTATTTATGCATTGAATATTTTTGATAATTACACACCATTTGGTGGGCTAGGCGCGATTTCAGCTGGGTCTAGCTTAGGCCTTATTAATATCAAGGAAGAGAATGTTTTTTATGGCTTAGATAAGATAATCCTGGACCTAAATAAAAATGAACCATCCTTTTTAGAAATGGTACAAAATGAATCAACCAAAAAAATCATTCAAAATCCATTTGAATTTAGCAATGAATTATATCCAGTCATAAATCTAAATTATCTTGAAAATAATTCAAACATATTAGTTTCGTTTAATTCAATTAAATGTCAAGAAATTTTAAACATCATTCAAGATGAGTTAGCACTTAGAAATATAAGCTATGTAACTGAGGATTCTTCGACATATGAATCAAGTGTCAAAACAGTAAGAGTTGTATTAGTTTTAATGACTGAGGAATATGAGAAGAGTTATAATTCAAAAGCTATTGTTGAAGCAGCAAGATCGTTTAATAAACCAATTATTCCAATATGCACAACTACAACATGGAAGCCAGAAGACTGGCTCGGTCTAATTATAGCTGGTAAGTTATTTTATAGTATATTCAATAAAGAGCAAGCTTATACAAGTAAAAATTATTCAACACCTATGAATGAGCTAATGAAGGCTATTCTGGTTGCAAACGAACCACTTTTATCTCAAAGTGAAAAAGAAAAAGTTACAATTGAGTCACTGCAATTACAAATAGAACAATGCAAAATAAAACTGGGAAAATGGCCTCCATCAAAACATAAACCAAGAGAAATCATTGAAAAAAAACCTATTTATGTTAAATTATCTGAACCCTGTTCAACCAAGCAGTATACTTTTATTCATTACGAAGTTATGGAATCATCATTTGTGCCACCAAAGCAACTTTTTGATAAACACGGCATTCCAATTAAGCAAAATTTTGACTGTATGATATCTTATCAATGGAATTTTCAAGAATTAGTAAGAGCAGTATATTGTAATTTGTATATGGCAAATATATCTATTTGGTTTGATATATCAGGAGGAATGATAGGAAACCTAAATGATGCCATGGCAACTGCTATACAATCATCTAAAGTAGTTATTGTCTTTTTATCAGATAGTTATCAAAAATCAGTTAATTGTAAGCTAGAGTTTTGTTATGCCGTTGCATTAGGCAAGGCATTTATTTTTGTTTTAGTTGACCAAAATATAAAAGTTGTTGACTGGATAGAACCCTATTTTAATGCAAGTCCTAAATTTGATTTAAAAGATACAAATGAAATGGGTATTTTACATAATGGAGTACCTAGAATATTTTGCTTACAACATGCTATTAGAGAATTGGGTAATGCTCAGCCAGATTTTGATGATTATGAGCTAACTGAAGAGATTTCAGACCTGAAAGCTTTACTAAATGATGCTCTTGATGAAATTGCTGAAATTAAAAAGTTAGAAAGATTCCAAAAATGTACAAGATGTAATAAAAGCTATGATGATACATGTTTAACTGGGTGTAAAAAACATTCAGCTTATTATGTAGGAGGTACAATTATAGAAGGAAGATGGGTCTGTTGTAATCAACAAAGTAAGGAAGCTTTTGGTTGTTGTGATGTTGATCATATTTCTGTTAATAGAAAATGGATTCTAGATAATGATTATGGTGTGTATTATTATGATACCGATTATTTAAAATAGACATATAATAGTGTCATGTTATGGTGCATAAAATGTATTGGTATAAATCGTAGGCGACATTTAGTGATGTGAAGTGTTGTACGATTGCACAATAGTTGTACAAAATATTGGTAGTGGGTCCAGGTGAAAGTGCCATTATTAGATTATTAAAAAATGTTTTATGTAATACTATTATATCATATTGTACTTGTTCTAACTAAACATATTTTTTTTAGTTTTTTACATAAACTTAAAACTACTTTCGATTACTTATTTAAATTTAAATTAAACAAAATCGAGTTAAAAGTAAGTTACATTTTAAAAAAGAGTTTTAATTTAGTTTAAAAAAAGTTTCATTCAACTATTGTATTTTCAATATTTTTATTATTTCAGTAATTTTAATAGTTAGTTAATATTAGTTGTTACTCATGACGTAACATAAAAAAAATGTGTTAAAATTTGAATTTTGTAAATTTTGTAAAAAAATGTGTAATTAATTTGTATTTTGTAATGCTTATTTATAAACATGGAGTTGCATTATGTGTTGTGTTTAAAAATTATGAATATATAGGTATACTCTCTTTTATCTTTTGCAATCGAATTATTATCATTTAGAAGCGTTGATGATATGGTAAGGTTGCATTAACTTGCCAAGTGCAAAAAATACTTACTAATTTAACCGGGTTTAATACGGTTATACCTTTTCAAAAAATTAGATGAAAGCAGAATTTATAATAGGAAAGTTTAAGTTTAATTGAATTTTCAGTTTTCTTTCATACCTTAATGAGTTTTTTTTCAGATTTTAATAATTTTTTTTTAATAATTTTTTTCTTCTTCAAAAGCTTGATGATCTATTTGACTTTCTTTAGTTTTCTATCAGAATCCAAGGTCAGCTTTCTATCAGAATCCAAGGTCAGCTTTTTATCTCAACTAGTGTAGTGATCGTTCATTTATTGGAACATCACTTCGATGATAATGGTGCTCATTGATGAAATGGTGGTCTGATTGTATCTTATTGCACTATGCTCAATCAGCCACAGGCTAGCGCAAAAGATACCGCTTGTACCAAAAAAACAAATCCAGCTAACGTGCCAGAATCTTGTCAAATATAATATTTTGGGTTAATTCATAAACCAGATGTTTACATAAATAGCTAATAACTTTTATTTATTGAAAATCAGAATTAGGTAATGAAAAAGTTAATGTCAAGATAGCATAAAAGTTAGCTTTAACATATTAAAGTCTTGTGCGTTGTTAAAGTTAATACGGAATCATATGCGCCGTTAAGAAGTTCAACGACTTCAATTTTACAAAAGTTTCTTTTTTTGAATTAGGATTTATTTAAAAAAAGTTATAAAATTTTTAAGTAAAAAGTTATAAATTTTTTAAATAAAAAGTTATAAATTTTTTAAACAAAAAGTTATAAATTTCTTTTTGGAAAGTATGTATCGAAACCACCACCCTCCCCCTCCAAAAAACAATCTAGAATAATTATTTGGGAAAATACATGGTTTCTTCTCCGCCGGTAATAAATATAACCCTGATAAAATTTTTATTAAAAATATTTTTCTCTTTAATATAGCAATTGTAACTATTGTTATTTTAATTATAGTATAATGTATATAAATGCATAGCGGATCTTGATGCAGAACAATGCCAGTTAACTCCCGATAGATATATGTAATTTTAGCCGCAAACCACTATGGGATGTCTTATGGGACCAAATAATCATAACTGCGCAACTTTTAGTGAAAAATAAAAATTTTTGCATTATTCTTATCAGAGGGCTTCCCATAAAAAAACTTTTCTTTAATAAATTAAAATAGTTTTAAAAATATATCGCAAAATTGATTATATAACATTTATAAATCATCTAACATTGATATGTTGACGCAGTTAAAATTTGTTATAAATTTAACATGTTTTGCATAAGTCTTTTTTTATTTATGATATCACTGTATTTGTTACATATTAATGGAAACATATAACATATATTAGTTTAAATATGTTTTTAGTTAGATAGTTATTATTTAACTAATAATACCGAGAGAAAAAACAACAATTATAAATAAGAAGTTTTAATAAATAAGAATAAAAGATTATAAATAAGAACATTTCAAAATCTTTAAAATAAAATCAAGCATGGATAATGCGAGCTGTCTTTTTTTTACATGCCTTGTTTCGTTGCACCAGATCTCGAATATAAAACCTTATAAAATAAAATACTCTATATAAACAAAGTTTCTGATAAAAAATCGTCTAAATAAAAAGCATGATTAACATGTTCATTATAAAGAAATGTAAAATTTCATTCGTTTTTTATTACTTTTATAATTTGTTATATAATAATTTTTTAGTAAAGATTTATTTGCGTTATAAAAAACAGTTTCCATTTCGTGAAGAAAGTTTTGTAAACAAAAAAAAATCAGTATTAAATAAGTTATTTTCACAGGGTGGCACTCTTAAAAGAACTTGTACACATTTTTGACAAACTTGAACTTTCTTTACCAAATCATCTGCAATTGATTTCAAAACCTGTTTAAATGACTGTAAAACTGAATCAGTAGAAACATTTTGTAATCCATAAGGTTGAAGTTTCTTTTTAAATAAATGAGTTGGCTGTTTGAAAATCAATTGTTCATTTGCAGAAATTTGATTCTTAAATACTATGTTGGTAATTGAGTAAACTGCAAATGCAGCAAAGAAGTCTGATTCAGGGAGACAATTCGTCAGCTCGGAATACAAGTGCCGTATCGAAAATTTTTTGAAATTATATATAAATATGTAATTTTAAAGTTATATAAATGTAAATAAATATTTTTATATAAGGTTACAATTTAACGTTTAAAAGAAGAATTTTTTTTTAATTAACATGAAATTAAATTTACATAAACTAAATAGATACATTTTTATATATAATTTTAATAAAATATTGATACGACACACGTATTCCAAACTTGCGAATTACTGTTAGAGTTAGATTGTTCTATTGAAAGGAGTACTAAGGTATTTTTATATGCCAATTTAAATTGCATTGCTGTTGGTCTGTCATTCCAGTCTCCTTTGATTCGTATTATTGCAAACAATTTTTCTAAACAGTCCTAACTAAGTTTAGCTGTGTAAACAAAAAAAATTCTCATGAAGCAATTCGTTTGGAAGACAAGGAATATAAAAAATAGTGACATCTAAACCCCAATGGCTGGATATACTTTTTTAGCTGCAAGCGCCAGAAAAATGCTAACCCTTAATTTAAATTCTTAAAACTTCAAGCTTTTGTATAAAACTACTATTAATTGTTTTAGCAGAGCGTGTTGATTTATTTACTTTTAGTTTACAAGAGTTCAAGATTAGTCAAATAAAATATCCCTTTTTTTAATAAAAAAGACTGTTGACAAAACATTTTCTGGCAATAGTTTTGTAGAACTGTATTCAGTCAAAGCAGTAGCAACTTGACAACTAAAAATTTGTGTTGCTAATTTTCCACACATGGCTAATAGTGATCCTGGATCTAAATGACTTTTGAAACAAGTCGTACAGCATTAACCTTGTCCAAGTTATAAAGTTCTTCCAAATACTTCCACGATATTATTTTACCATCAAATAAAATGTCATGTTTTATTAACCTGTTTCTGACATTTTTTATAAGATGTGGTGGATCAAATATTAAATAAAGTTTTGCTCCTGTAGTTGGATGTGAAATTTGTTGATTTAATTAAAATCCTAAAAACTTGAAAGAGAGCTCTAACATTGAGCTTTGATCACCAGACATCTTACAGCTAAACCTGTTTTATGTAGATGAGTTATAGCATTATTTACTATTTTAGCTAAATTGTTTGAACACATAGTAGAATTACTGTAAAAATATACAATTGGTTTCCAATTTGTTGATAACCCACAGACCATCAAATTCCAATAATCTTGCCATTGTTTTTGTCATAATCAAGATGTTGGTTTAAAGACATTCTATCAAAAATAAAGCTACAGTTTCTTCCAATTTATTCATGGTAACTAATCGCACTTTTAGTAAAGCCATAACCTTATTAGAAAAACCAGACTCTAGGGTCCCAAAAGATTTTTCAAGAAGCATTAAAATAGTGCTTCTAGCAGGTAATGAAAAAACTCTTCTAAACATTTTGAAGTCGACAAACTTTAACTTCAGATGTTATCATCTGATTTGATAATTATTTTGATGAGATGATACTTATTCTTAAAAGTATTTTTAACAGTTACATTATTATCTTGTGGAATTATTTACATCATATTAAATACAAATCTTTTTTATTTCATAAAGTTTAAACTAAAGTTTTGAAGGCTTCTTTAAATTTGATTTAATTAATAACTACTTACATTATCATTATCAATTTTTTTCATTATCTTTATCCTTTGGAAACCTAAAAAAAAGATACTATTTCCAATATGCTTTCCACGTTTGTTTACACAACTGATGGCTGAGCAAAAGGCTGGTATTTTAATATTTTGAGTGTTTATAGAAAAAAAAAACTTGGCTCATGAGAAGCGAAACTTAATAATATTATAACATATAGTATATTTAGTAGACAACAAGGTGTATAATAAACTTACAATGATGGTCCCGCAAGACATGTCATAATCCTATGTACGGCCAATTTGTCAGGCATTGATTCTTGATTTATTTTCAAATGTTTAATATTTCTGTTTAGAGAGGGCTTTCCCTTTAAAAAAAATAACAAAATAAAGTAAAAACGTGATTCAGCAGTTACAAAATAAAGTTAAAAAAATATGGATTAACTTATTTTAAATATTGATAATTTGTGTTGCTTTCTTACAGTTTTTGGACTCGTCATTTTGTTTTCAAATGTCTGCATCATACCATCTCTTCTATAAATTGCCAACAGAAATGCAAAGGCAGCTGTATAAACGCTACAGTGTAATGCATTTGGTTAAAGTGCGTATGGTACAATTGTTACTAGAAGAAAACCTACGTGATTAGGAAAACTAACATAGAGTTTTCTCATTTGAGCTTTAACATAATTTGAAACGGAGCAATGAAGGCTATTTAAATACACAACTTTTTCTTTAGTGCATGGAGTTGTCATCCAATGGTTTACGTGGTGAAGAATGATGGTTGACAAACAGGGGACTGCTTTGACCTCAGGTCGTGCCTGAACTAAAAGAGTTGATTAATTTTTTTGTAACCAAGATATGTTCAAACCATTTTGTTGACCACATCAATAATTTTGTTGTTCAGCCATGCGTCTGAACTCAGAACCTGTTGATCTCCAATTGTTAGATTTAATATCCAGCATTTTGATTTTGAAACCTTTGGTTGATTATCAATTTTTTCAACTGAATTTTTTAATGCAAATTTCAATTTCAATTTAACAAAGATTTCAATTTAATGAAAATTTAAATTTCAAAAAACGAATAATTTATCGAAAATTTCAAGTTCAATTTAACGAAATTACGTTGTTTTTGTATTTCTATTATTGAAATTTCGATTTTAAAAGGTTTAGCGATAAGACCAAATTTGTCTTCTTCTTGCCCAGCCATGTATTTATATATTTTTATTGTCTAACTTTTATAACTTTTTTTTTTTATGGGCGAAATACACAATTAATAATAAAATAATAAATAATAATGCAACTGCTGCAATAACTGATATTCTGACCGAAGGCTGCAAGTTTATTTGACATGATGTCTTCCTGCGATTCATTCCATCTTTTTATGTTGATAGTTTGCTTCTATACTGTTTTTTTAACTTGCAACTGATAAACTCCTTTGTCTAAAACTTCTATCATTGGAAAAGGGCCGCGGAATCTTTGAGCTAGTTTATCATTCATTGAGTGTCTTTGCGTTTGTTGCATTTCAAAACTAACTTCAAAAGATTAACCTAAATGTTTAATATCGTAACATTTTTTTTGACATAGTTTTGTTTTTTTAGCTGTGTTTCTTTTCGCGCTAATTTCTTCTGCGACTTTTGTCAGTTTTGAAATCCCACAAAAAAAAACTCTCTTGTTTAATTTTCCAAATTGATTGGAATCTGAGCTTTAACTCAATACTAATCTCAAAAAGAAAAATTTTTCGTAGAAAATTGTTTATTTATTCAATCAAAAGCCACAGGATCTAGTAGCTCATCCCAGTTGTTTGCTTTGTTGTTATTGAGTTTCGTTATATGTTCAATGTTTGGTTGAACCTATTGTGCAAAATAAATAAATTATAGTTAGTAACTGTTGGATTTAAAGTTACTAAATAATACCCTTTTTTTTAAACAAAAAACAATTTCAAAGTTACTTTTAAAAATGTGAAAACTTATATATTTATTTAATACCTTTCTGTTAACCCATTCGCTTTGGTATGATATGCAGACGTTTTTGTGTATTACATGTCTAATTTTGTGAAGTAGAATGTGGCAAGCTCCTAATCTGAATACCTGACGAACAATGAAACGATGAATAGAATCTGCATTCTTGTCTGCAATGGAATTAACTTTAGCTCATCTAGTCAGGTGTTCTTTTGCTACTAACATAAACATCAGTTCTTATTTTTTTTTAACGGTCCAATTAGGTTTATTCCTCAACGGTGAAAAATATCATGAGCTGGGACTGGATGAAGAGTTGCGGGTGATGGTTTGCTGTTAGAATTCACAAGTAAACATTCAGGGCAATATCCGAAAAATTCCTATAAAACAAATTATACTTCATTCCATCGCTTTCATGAACGCAATAAAATCCCCTTAAAATTTTTGAATTACAAGTATAGCCTGGTGTAGCACAAGTCAAAACAAAATTAAAAAAGCCTTTAATAAACAAAAACAAGCAGTTAGAATATTATGTAGTGCAGGCTGTTTTAAACACTCCAAAGAACTGTTTATAATGCTGAACTTATTCAATATCTACCAACTAATCGTTTATCATCTTTTAATTTTTACGTATAAAGTTAATACAAAAATAAGACAACATTTTTAATTCGTTATTCACAGAGATGTAGGCCTCGAGACTTGTTCACAGAGATGTAGGCTCTGAAGACTCTTGCAACTTTTTGATCCTTACAAAAACTGTCAACACACTGGATGGATTAATAATGAATAATAAATTGTTACTACTAGGGTTAACATGTTATTTAAGTTATACAATTAAGTGATACTTAGACGTCTGTTTTACTTTTCACAAAGAGTACTTTAATGGTATATGTAAACTTTATTTTGAACTTTATTTTTGCAATTATGGCTACTATAGTTAAGCATGTTTGCATTTGTCAGGGTTGTGTGCTATAAATAATTTCACAGCGTTAAAATGTACAAAAAATGTCTTACGTCATTTTTTATATGTACATTTTGTTTTTAACAACAGTAGAAACCTGTTAGTTTTCTGTTATTTTTAGAGACTCTTATAGAGTAATATGTGCAAATGGTAATATCACCTAACAGCCTAACAGTGTACATACATGAGTAAGCATGAGTCTTGTTGTGTTAAATTTCTAAGAACTTAAGCCTTGCTCTTGGTCTTGTGAAAATTTTCAAAGTCTTAGTCTTGTTTTTGGGTTGACTTTTTGATGTATTGGTCTTGAATTAATAAGTTTTGGCCTAGGTAATGAGTTTTAATGTTTTGGTCTTAGTCTTGATATTTACTGTCTTGACATCTCTTCATAATAAATAAATATAGATAACTAGATACTCAAACAACAATAAATAAACATAGATACTCATAGATAACTTGATACTCAAACAACAATATTCAGCCTAAAAGTTTTCAACTTCTATTGGAGGACCAAAAGTATGAAATAAAATTTTATTTAATAAACTTAAAACTCTTGGAATTTTTAACGAATTTAAAGTAAATTTGAAGCAAATGCTTCTGATTGGTAATGGAGCCTGCGACTGTTTCTAAAGTTATCTGGGTGGTACAGATTTTCAATTTATTTTAAAGTTTATGTTTGTCAACCTTGTGTCGCTTCGATTGAATCATGGTTAAATATATATTTTACATGGAGAGATTTTACATGGAGAGATTCAGGTCCTTATCAATTTTTGCTATTGACTAATAATTTTAACTAGTATTTAATCATAAATAATTTACTTCTTTTTATATTTTTATTTTAAAAGAGTTTAACCAACACTTTTTTTTATTTCTATTTTTTGTAAGTTTTTATTTTATTTTTTTAAGAGAAAAGTTATAACGTATAGATTTTATTGCAAGTTATATGTTTATTTTAATGGAAAGTCTTTGAAAATAAAAAAATCTAAATATCATAAACTAATATAAATATCAAATAGATTTTATATGTTGTACAAGTTTGTTTTTTTATTTATATTTTAGAGTGCATTGTGCAAACTTATTTTTATATATTTATTTGAATAATAACTTTTTTTTCCTACGAATTTGTAATTTCATTTTTTTTAACAAATTATTTCATTATTTTAAATCAAATTTAGTAAATATTAATTGTAGTGTTGTTATCAACTTTGATTAAATCGACTAAAAGTCGACTTGTCGAAAGTCAAAACTAGATAACTATATTGGCTTATAGTTCTAAGCAAAATCGACAAATAAGTCTACGTGTAAAATACGTGTAAAATACGTGTAAAATGGTAATCCCAAAACAACCGCGAGAAAAAATAAATTCTGCACCAATCAAAATTCAACAATCTACATCATTATTAAGCGAATACTTTACGCACATATGGCCCTAGGTACAAGCAAACTATATGGCACTTGGTACAAGAAATTATGGCCTCGTGAAATGTCATATATAAAAGAACTTGAACTGAGAGGAAGCTTGTAGAACATCGCATTTAGTACTTTAGTAACAAACAATAAAATATACAAGAACTTATAGAAAAGCATTTCCTCTAGGATTGTAAAACAATCTAAGATACCAGCGGCAAAAACTTACTTTAGACAATCAAAAAGCATTTTCTGTTTATAACTTGCCGTAACAACGCTTTCTGAGAATCAAAATAAGATTGAAAATTAATTTTTTTATAATCAGCTCACTGAGAATTACTTAGAGCTTTATAGTTTTCAAATAAAATGGGGTGACACTAGGTATAAGGAGGCCCAAAAAACACGAACTTTCTCTACCTAATTAAACTTTCAGTTACTCATTTTGTTTTCTTTTTTTTACTCGATGCTTTTGATTTTTCATATATATATATATATATATATATATATATATATATATATATATATATATATATATATATATATATATATATATATATATATATATATATATATATATATATATATATATATATACATATATATATATATATATATATATATATATATATATATATATATATATATATATATATATATATATATATATATATATATATATATATATATATATATATATATATATATATATATATATTTATATATCAGAAATATTCAGAAGCATCCAGACGCTCCCAGAAGCTTCCAGAAGCATCGAAAAAAAGCATCTAGAATCTTTTAGAACGGGTTCACATAGGTTCATTTTACTATATATAAGACATGGAAACCGACATGTAATTCAGTCAGTATATGGAAGTCAATCAGTCAGTATTATCAAGACAGTTTATTGAAATGAGTTTTATCAAAGTGTTTTATCGAAGAACATCAATGTAAGAAGTGAAATACACAAGTGTTTCATTACATCAATACAGTCTACATCCAACCAAGACGTTGTGTTCCACAGAGCATTATTGTATCATCACAAGGTAAATGTAACACGGTAAGCCTTGAGAAGTGTGATTATTTATTTTCATTATTTTAATGGCTTCAAGTGCAAAAATGACTCCCGACAGTCTTGGATTGGAACTAAGAAAAATAATTATTGGCCATTACGTAAGTGGAATGTCACAAAAAAGTATTTGTGATAAATATTGCGTGAAAAAATGGACCGTATCAAGACTATGTTTCAAATATCGTTCTACGGGGAAGTTGGCAGCAGATAACAAAGGTGGAAGACCGCGTTCCACCACTTCTAGAGAAAATTCTATGATTGTCAGATCCATCAAGAAGGATCCCTGGATATCATTAGTCGAGATACAAAAGCAATTAGAGCTGCTTGTATCGGACCGAACAATCAGACGATGTGCTGTTGAAGCCGGGTTGTTTTCTCGACGCACTGCAAAGAAACCGCTGGTTTCATTAAAGAACCAGAGGAAAAGACTCCTGTTTGCTCATCTCGTATTGACTGGAATGTGCAGAAATGGCGAACTGTCCTGTTCAGTGATGAATCGAAGTTCAACATCATTAGGAGCAATGGCATATGTCGTGTACGTCAACCGGCCGGAAAACGCCTCGATTTACGTTACTGCCATAAGACCGTGAAGCATGGTGGAGGCAATGTAATGGTCTGGAGGTGTTTATCTGCTAACGATCTAGGTCCAATCCATCGAATCGATGGAATAATGGACCGTTTCATGTATAAAAATATCCTGAAAGATGTTATGTTGCCTCATGCTGAATGGAATATGCCAATAAAATGGGTTTTTCAGCATGACAACGATCTCAAACACACTGCAAAAGTAGTCAAGTATTGGTTTCAAGACAACCACCTATCGGTGATGGATTGGACGCCTCAATCTCCGGATCACAACCCTATCGAGAACCTGTGGGAGATCGTCAACCACAGAATTAATCGTGAAGGTGTTCGTAATAAGGATCAACTGTTTGAACAAATCCGAAAGGCCTGGGCAACAATTCCACAAAGTTTCATTGATCACCTGATCGAATCTATGCCTCAAAAATGCAAGACTGTGATCGACAACAAAGGATTCGCCACAAAATATTGATAGCGAAATACAGCTTGGTCAACATTTTGTGGAGTTACACTTGTTTTATCCAGAAGGAAATCAACTTTTTTTAATACTTTTGATTAATTTATTAATTTTTGAGTACAAATAATGAACTTTGTGATGAATAAAACTTGAAGAACGTTATCTCTAAACAGTTACATAGTTATTTCTCTAAATTGAAAAAATGCAGCACTTTTATATAAAGAAACTAAATTAGCATTATTTGGTTGCATTTGTTTTGTCCGATTCTGTATATATATATATATATATATATATATATATATATATATATATATATATATATATATATATATATATATATATATATATATATATATATATATATATATATATATATATATATATATATATATATATATATATATATATAATTCTATTTAAAAATAGAATTAAATAGAGCTGTTGATATTTTCAGTTTTAAAATTATTGTTTTCTTTTTCTCTTTATTTATTACCTTTTTGTTTTATCTTTTCAAAAAGAAAGTCTTGTTTTATGTATATTTGTAACAGCTGTGCGTAATTATTTATCTTTTACGGAATCAATTCTACAGGTTCGGGGTGATAAGACAAATTGTGTCTTCTTCTTGCCCCGACCATCTGTATTTATATTGAAATATTAATTGCATTTATATAATTATACTGCAAAATATGAGAACAAAAAAAAAAAAAAAAAAAAAAAAAAAAAAAAATAATAATTTGTTATCAATTTATTTAAGAAAACCGAGTTTAAACATAAATAACTTTTTTTTTTTGATGATTGATGCGTTTAATTCAATTAAAACTTATTTTTTTTATGTAAATTTTTATGTAAATTAATTTAGTTAGTTCAACATTTAAACAGGTTGTAAATTTAACCATTTATTATCTAACTACTCTATTATTTAAATAATCCATTTTTTAACATGTAATTGTGCAATCAAGTCAATTTGTATATATAAAAGTAACTATTAAATTAAATATTAAATAAATATTCAGGGGGAAATAAAGTCGAATTGAAAAAATGTTTTGCAAATTAAAATCTATCCTTTAAAAATAAAAAGTATTCAAAAAATGCTGTCAAAATACATTTGGGAATTGAAAGATAAAAAACTAATGATTTTTATTGAATTGATTTACTCTTAAAACAGTGCATAAAAATTTTTCCAAAAAAATATATATTATGTCTGCAAGAAAAATTTGAAATCGTTGTGTTGGTTCAAACCAACTTGTCAACATGTTTCTAACTGATCCGTAAGTAGTTTTGAGTAAAATCGATGTCAAAAATTGTTATGTTCTTACCTTAAAAATTTATTAATATCGATTGATAATATTTTTCACCCATGATAACATAAGCATTTGCTATTACTATTTGTAACTAAAAAATACTTCACTCTTCATTGAAAAATACCCCTAAAATGCAGTTGATGGGCTAGTTGCTTCCTAGCCCATCAAATGCAGTTGATGGGCTAGGAAGACATTGTTCAATCCATAAAAGTAAATACTTTCCTAAATTAGTACATAAAAAAACAACTTTCTAGACCAGACCATAGTCTTGAAAAACTCTTTTTAAATCATGATAAAAATCTTTTTTATTTATAAAAAAGTTTTTTAAGATTGCTAATAAATATTTTATTATGAATTATTCAACTTTTTAAATATTGCCAATGCATATGTAGTAAATTAAAGTTATATCATTTTGTTCATCAACTATATTCAAGAATATACATTCATTAACTGACCATTAGAGGTAAGTGCGGGGTAATAAACATGCATGACTGACCGTTGGGGTTAGACATAGTTAAACGTCATTACATTGACTGACAGTTAAGAATATGCGCAGCAAAATGTACATCGACTTGCGGTATGTTTGTGAAAAGACTGAATTGTCATTATTAAATTTTAAAAAAGAGTTTTACCTTATAAAAGCGATTTATTTTTGTTTTTAATAGTTATTTCATTGCTGATAGAAGCTGCAATTTTTTGTGTGCAATATAACGTTATAAAAAAGATTTATAAAAATTGCGAATATTAGCGTTTTTACGATATTTTTATTTTTACATCAACGTCAAACTAGGACACTATACATTTTTATTAAGACCAATGCTTGTATATGGTTTTTGATGAGTATAAAATTCTCTATCATAATATATATTTAACTGAAAAAAATTTGGAAGAGTTAGCAGTTAGCAGTAGGGTTTAGCCTAAACCTTGTCAAACTGTATATTAGTTAACTAAATCTATGGCACATTGGTAGTTTGCTTTTTTTATGCTAGATCGCAATAAATTTTACTTTATTTTGTTTGTCATAATACAAATAGTCCAATAAAGTCATAATTTCAATTTTGAAGAAAATGTCAATTACAACCTTAATCCAACCCGACGAAATATGAACCAAGAATTGTTAATAAAGAAAAAATCGTAAAAAATTTAGTCTCCAGTATTAAAAGATAAAATTATAAATTTTTTAATGGTTACCTAATATTTTGTCACTCTTATTAAGCAGATATTTTAATTGTAATAATAATTTCCCAATTTTCAATTGAGATATAAATTTCCCATTATAAAATTTCTCCCCAGCTCAAATAAACTTTCTAGGGAAAAAATTTATTTCGAAATAATATTTCCCCTCTGGTATATTTTTTCCCCTATTAGTGAAATAAAATTTCCTCTGTACCTTCTGTTGAGCCAATATATTGTTGATCAGGTATATTTATATTAGTGATAAACAATATATTAAATAACTCATCCTATATCACATTTATTTCATGTAAAATGAATATGTAGGATGTAGGATGAATATGTAGGATATAGGATGAATATGTAGGATGTGAAATGAGTATGTAGGATGTAGGATAAAAAATAGCTATGTAAGATGGATTTTTGATTAGTTTTTTCAAATTTAACTATATATAACCCAACATTTATGAAAAATAAGTTAATAGAAATCCATGTTATATATTACATATAAAAACTGTTTTGAAATAAATAAAAGACAGCAATAAAAATTGATATATATATATATATATATATATATATATATATATATATATATATATATATATATATATATATATATATATATATATATATATATATATATATATATATATATATAAAATACATTTGGCGTTGATTGACATTTGTCAACGACAAAACGACGTTTTGTTGATGCATTGAACATCTTTCAATGTTTTTAAAATTCTTTTCCGATCAAAACTTTCACTTTTAAAAAGTTATTCACTTGGCAAGAATTTTTTTGCGCTGCTCTGTAAGTAATTGTTCGAGATGTTCAGCTCGTTTTTCTGCAGCCTAAGAAAAGAAGAGATTAATAAAAAAAGAATTTTATATTTAAGTATTATTTTAACTATTTACTAATTATATTATTAATATACAGTTAATTTCCAGTAACTTTTATTATTTCAAACTGCTTTTATTGGTCCGTTAAAATCGTTTAATCAATTACTATTAACATTTTTCCGTTCGAACCTCGGATAACTCGAAGTCGAACCTTTTTTTCGTCCCCTTTCAGCAAAATTTTTCGGATAACTTGAACTTTTTGTATGGGATTTAAATATATTAACATAATTATATTTTTCTTAAAAAAAAGAAGTCATTCCATATAAAACATAAATAAACGTAGCCTAATAAGTTCTTTATTTTTTCGTTGTATTTTGATCTTATTAGAATAGATCGTTATCAGAATAATAAAATAATGTTATTATAAAACTGTTGAAAGGTTAAAAAAAAAAATTATTTGATTGTTTAATGTATTTCTAAATAAAAAACTACCTTTTAGACGCAATTTTATTACCAAATGATAAAAAAAGTCATTGTGTCGCTAAACTTTTTAAAACACACTTTGTAACTTCTTTCATTGAAACATTAGTATAACGGTGTAAATAAAATGTATATACTTTAGTATCTTATATCAGCCAAAGTTCGACTTAAAGGTAATGGCGAAGTATTAGAACGCTCGCCATAAGCGAGAAGTTCCGAGTTCGATCCCCACCACGTCCCTGGTAGAAACGCGATCAACTTGTTTCTCCGCGCTGCGGCCTTTATCGTCAAGGTTCGAGTCTCGAAGTTATAGAATAGAGAGAGGGTTGTAACCACATCTAAAAGTAGACTCCTCGATTGTAGTGGCCTTGGGAAAGTGAATTAAAAAAAAAGAATTCGCTTTAGTCGAACATTCGTTAAGTAGAACCATTTTCCTTGGTCATTTGAAGATTAAAGTTATCGGGAATTAACTGTAATTGTTTGCAATTATATCAATAACATAGGCAAGTATTCTTTTTTTCTAATTTATTCTAATAGAAATAATAAATTCATAAAGATTAGGAGACGGAGAGATAGAGTAACAGAAATTTAGAGATGAAGAGACATAGAAATTAAGAGATGGAGAGACATATAGAAATTTAGAGAAGAATTAAATAAAAATAACACAACTTAAACTTACTATTTTTTGCTGAATAAGCAAATTCGCAGTTTCTTCTTTCTTCGATATAGCCTTTTTTACACTAAAAAAATTGCAAAAAATTCATTAACAATTCTTTTCTTAAGTAATTTATCATTACAAAAGTGTCAATAATATTGTTGTCATAACAACGATAGGTTAATAAGTGATAATAACATAAATGTTTATACTGTTACAAAACGATGTTGCAATATTTTACTTATATTTTATCTTTTATATTATTATTAAAATTTTCGAAATAATTTATTTTTCAAAATGTCGTAATTAATATAAAACAAACAGGAAATATGAAATATAGTTAAAAAGCTACACAATTTAAATAGAATGATACACAATATAAATATATAAAATATAAATAGAAAGGTATAAAATATAAACTGAAAAAGACAAAATTTTAACTGAAAAATACTAAATGTAAAAAGAATGAAAAGCCGATGTTTAGTTTGCATAAGATAAAGCACTGAGTTTCACAATGAATACATACAAACAAAATATACAGCAATATTACCCAAATTTACCATGGATATAAAGAGAAATCTATTAGAGAAGCTATCTAGCTTCACAACAACAATGAGAATATTATCAAATTTTCATTTTCTATTTATCAAATTTATAATTCTTAATTATCAAATTTTAAGCTTCGCAACAAAAAAAACAACAGAAATTAGCAGTATAGCTTCACAACTTCTATAACGGCCATTTTTTAAAATTGGAATCAATCATATAAACTAGTAGCATTTGTTTAACATAAAACTTTATCAATACAATATTATGTTTTAACTATTCTCAGTTATACCAACCTATAATTATGTATCAAAACCTAATGTAAAATAAACTTTAAATATTTTTACAATTAAAAATTAAAAACTGTTTATATACAAAAAATAATATATAGATTGAAAGACGACTTAAAATATTGCAAATTATATGAATCAGGAGCGCAAGATGAAGGAAGCGAATTCCAAATAACTGATGTCCGAGGAAAAAAACTAGACGAGTAAGAGTTTTTGGAGCACTTAGGAACAGACACAGAAAGAGGATGAGACTTAATTGAATGACGAGTAACACGAGAATGAATTTTAGTAGATGGCACAAGAGACGCTAGCTCTTTAGAGCAGTGCCCATTATAGTATTTGTAGAAATAGAGAAAGAGAAGCAACATTACAACGATGTGACAGAGGTTGAAGGTTGGCTGCAAGAGCAGGTCCAACTATGTTTACAATGCGTTTTTGCACCTTGTCTAAAAGACAAAAAGCATCATTAGAAGATCCGCCCCAGATATGGCAACAGCATTCTATACAAGGCCGGATTTGAGATTTGTAGAGATAGAGAATAGAATCCAGAGTAAGACAGTGTCGAGCTCAATAAAGAGAAGCAACTTTAGCAGATGCTAATTTTGCAATGGATTTGATATAAGATTTCCAAGAAAGATCAGAAGTAAGAGTTAATCCTAGAAGATGAAGGGTAAATGATTCATCAAGTACATTACCATTCATAAATATAGGAAGATCTAAAGTTTTATCTGAATTAAAGTTCACCAGCCACTGTGAGCCCCATGCTGTAGCAGAAGTGAGATTCTTTTCAAGCTTAAATGCCCCCTCCAAACAATCATATAGTGTTGGCTTCTTATCATGACAATAATAAATGGTAGTATCATCAGCGAACAATGCCACCTTAGATGTGAGAATATCTGGAAGATCGCTAATGTAAATTAAAAAGAGTATAGGGCCTAGGATTGAACCTTGAGGAACCCCTGAGGTTACAGAATAAGAAGACTGCTGTCCATCAAGGACAACTTTTATACTACAATTGGAAAGGAAGGATTCAATAATCTTAAAGATGTTTCCAGATACGCCATAAGAAGAAAGCTTATGGAGAAAACCAGCATGCCAAACTTTATCAAACGCTTTAGAAATGTCAAGAGCAATGGCCTTAACCTCTCCACCTTTATCTAATGCGCGATAAAACATATCAATTATTACTGACAGCAAATCAGCCGTAGAACAAAAAGATCGAAATCCATATTGATGATCAGAAACTAGTTTATGAGATTCGAGATGAGAGATTAAGTGTTTGTTAATTAAAGATTCAAAAACCTTGCTTATGATAGGAAGAAGACTAATGGGACGGTAGTTAGACGAATCGGATCGCTCTCCAGAATTTTTAAAAATAGGGATAACAGATGCTGCTTTCCAGCAGGCTGGAAAACAAGAATCTGATAAGCACTTGTTAAATAGTTTTGAAAGGATAGATGGCAGCTCCGGAGAACACTTCTGCAAAACTATAATGGGTATGTTGTCCAGGCCGCAAGCTGTAGAAGAGTCTAAGCAGGAAATCACTTTAGATACAGAAGCTGGAGTGATAAGGATGTCAAGCAATGGATCAACCTGTTTGATGGCTATATCAGGTAGAACGCAACTAGTGGAATCAAGAGATGATATTGATGAAAAGTTCTTGGCAAACAATTCAGCTTTGTCTTTAGGTGAGGTGACAAAGTTTGAACCATACAAAAGAGGTGGAATTACAGACTTGCCCTTATTATTGATACTATTAAAAATTCTCCAGAAGTCACGAGAGCCTAATTTTTGTGATGAAATACGAGATTTCATGATCTAATTTTTGTGATAAAATTTCTGAGAGAGATTTCATGATCTGAGAATATCAAGCTTTGGTGTTAGACAAAACTTTTTTACAATTTTATGTAATAATTTTATAATTATCTTATAAGTAAACATTATAATTTAAAACTCTATTTTAATTAATCATTCCAAACAATAGTTTCACTTTTTGTTACAATATTTTTATATAAGACAACTTGAATCCATAGACTTTAAGTTAATGTGCTTTCGTTTAGCACCACTTCACTTTATTGCCTTTTTCTTTGTTTTATATCGCTCTCCTTCGTCTCAAGACTGCATTCTTTTTAATGTTATTTCTTCAAAACTGCACACTTTTTGATGTTTATCTTTCAGCCAATATTGTTGTTGTTTGTTTGTTGTTGTTGGTGACTTTAATGCTCATCACACTCAATGGCGTGAAGTGTCAGTGAAGTTGCTTTCTCTACTCGACTTATGCCTAATTTCTGATCCTAGTCAGAGCTCAGTTTCTCTACATTCGCTCTTAGGTGCTTCTGATCACAACTTGATCTCTCTAAAACTATTATCTCATTCTTCTTCATCATCAGAATCCCCTTATCATTGTACCTATTACAACTACCTTAAGGCTGGCTGGTACTCTTTCAATGACTTTTTTTTGTGATGGCCCTTGGGTAGGAATCTTTTGTCTTCCTGCTGACAAACATGCTTTTTATATAACTTTTTGGATTCAGAATGGCATGGAATCCTTTATTCCCTATCAACCATTCCAAATCAAGCCTCACTCTTCTCCATGGTTTCTCTAATTATGCTGCTGCAATTTTTAATCGTAACCTTTACTTTCATATTTATTAGCAAAACAACTCCCCAGAAAACAGTCACCTGTTTACTGTTGCTATAAACCATTGTAATAAGATTTTGCCTAACGCCAAAGCCCGCTATTTTCAGGTCTAAAATCTTATATTTCACCTCAAAAATTAGACTTCTGGAGAATCTTTAACAGTGTCTATAATAAGTGCAAATCTTTTATTCCTCTTCTCTTGCATGGTTCAGATTTTGTCACCTAAAAACAAAGCTGTATTGTTTGCTTAGAACTTTTCATCATTATCATCTCTTTTTATCATTATCATCATTATCAGTCGCATTTTACCTGATATAGCCAACAAAAAGGTTGATCCATTGCTTGACATTTATGTTACTCCAGCTTCTGTATCTAAAGTGATTTCCTGCTTAGACTCAGAAACTTATTTTTCAGCCTGCTTGAAAGCAGCATCTGTTATCCCTATTTTCAAAAATTATGGAGAGCGATCTGAAACATCTGATTTGTCTACCATCATAATAGTCTTCCCTCTCATCTTTTTCATAATTTTTTTTTTAATCTCTCCTTTTTAAATCTCTCGTTAATATCTAAACTCTCTTATCTTGAATGTAACAACTTACTTTCTAATGTCAATATAGATTTTGATCTTCTTGTTTTTGCTGTTCACCAGCCACTGAGAGCAACAGTATTACCTTTAAGTATTATTCTATTTTAGCAGTAGATTTAGCAAATTTAAGTTGTTAATTTAAATTCAAAAAACTCAAAAAAATTCAACCAAACTTAATTTAAACTTAATTTAAATTCTACTGCACCAAAAATTTCTAAAAAATTAAGCTTTGATAGAAATATTAAAACTCTCAAATTTTGTACACAATTTAGTTGTGTTGAATCATTTTTTGATAATGAACCATTAGAAAAACACATGCTATCAGAATACCACACTTTTCAATCTGAGAAGAAATCTATGGTAGATAAAGTAAGGCTATTTTATATCAACAAAATGAAAATCTCAAACATAAATTGTTCTGATAATCTGCTAAACAAATATTGTAAGTATTTACCAATTAAGTATTATCCACCATCCACTGAGAGTATAAAAGGGTTCTCCTTTTATAGCTGAAGTGAAATCCTTTTTAAGCATTTAAGCTTAAAAAGGATCTTACTTCTGCTCTCAGTGGCCAACACTCTCTGGATCTCACTTCTGCTACAGCATAGAGCTCTCAGTGGCTGTTTAACTTTAACTCAGATAAAACTTAGAACTCAATAGAGAAAATTGAAAAGGATGCAAAAAGTCCCTATATTTTTTGATCATTTTTGAATTCCTAGTAGAGAACAGCAAGTTGCTGAGTTCTTGATTGAAATGCCACTCCAGGTTAAAAAAAAAGGATTATCTAATGATATAAAAAGACAAAATGATTGACAGTAAAAATTGAGATTTTAGATTTTTCAATCAATACAAAAGTAACTTTTAAAATTTGTGTCAAAAAAGTTAATAGATATATACTTTTTATATT
Source organism: Hydra vulgaris (assembly GCF_022113875.1). Taxonomy (NCBI): domain Eukaryota; kingdom Metazoa; phylum Cnidaria; class Hydrozoa; order Anthoathecata; family Hydridae; genus Hydra; species Hydra vulgaris. Next base: position 2,764,650 of record NC_061166.1, read on the forward strand.
TTATATCGAACGATATGAGTTCAAATCCTGCCACCGCAAACTCAGTGCTTAAGTAGTACTTCAGTATGCTAAAATGTTGGTCAATAACCTGTGCAAGTTTTTAAAGTACTGTGCAAGTTTTTAAAGACCTGTGCAAAATAAAGTTTTTTAAAACGGTCATTTGATTCTTCGATATTTGCACAAATTGGTAAGGTCAGACCATCTTACTTTTAGCTGATAAGATTATATTCAATTTTATCAAGCCTGTATGTTTTAACTTGTATTAACTTATAATAAACAAAAAGCAATTTTCAAACTGTATAACATTTTTAAACTTTTAAAACAGTTTTCAAACTTTTACTTTTTTATATATAAACTTACTTTCAAAAAATCTGTTTCTTATATTAAAAAAATGTAATAAACAAAAATTATATAAATAACATTAAAAATATGTATCTTACATTGAAAAATTGATAAAAAAAAAAAAAATACATATATATAACATTAAAATTACAAACAGAAACTACAGTTAAAAAAACACATCAAAACAAACACACTAATATTAACACATCAGAACAAACCATCCAATAAAAACAAATCAATGAAATTTGGGTTTACACCAATTAATATTAAAACTAATCAAAGAGGTTGAATAAAAAACAAACAAAAAAAACAACAACAACTACCGATCATGTAGTTCATCCATTTCTTTTTCTTTTTCTTTTGTTATTCTTTCTACTTCAAAACGACGACGAGCTTTCTCTTCACTTAGTTCTTTTCTCAAGCGGTTAGATTCTTCTTCAGTAGCCACCAATCTGTTTTAAAAATTTTATTTACTACTTCTAGGTTACCATGACTACATTTAAGTTACTATGACTACTGTTTAAATTAGAATGATTTTTTTTTTTTGAAAATTAAATAAAGTTTCTTTTAAAATTACTTTAATACAAATCAAAAGAAATAAAAACTATTGCTCAAAATGAATAGAAATAATAAATACTATATAAAATAAAATAATAAAAAAAATAATAATGAATAAATACTCAGGAAAAAAAAGTATTTACATATATTTTCAAAACAATAAAAAGAAAGTTTAAAGTTTATAAAATCTAATTTTATAAAGTTTATAAATCATATTCCTAATAATATCTTTTTATTGAATACTCAACAATAGACACTTGACTTGCATTTAAGTATATTTATCAATTGACTGGATTAATACCAATTGACTGGATGCAGCCAGTTGCAGTCATTATGTTAGATATTCTGACTTTTATTAAGTAATAATAAAATAAATGATTATGTTGACCTTTACATCCCCACAAAATACTGCTGACTTCTTTCTTGTAATTATTGTATTTAATATTTTTATTCTGTTAATTATTGTAATTATTAAAAGAAGTTTTATCATTTTATGTAATTAAAATAATAACATTTCTTTTATTACTTCCTTAGTTGCTGCCAGTTTCATAAATAATTAAATTTTACTGCAAAGTTATCATGTCATCTAATATATATCTAGTATATATATATCTAGTATATATATATATATATATATATATATATATATATATATATATATATATATATATATATATATATATATATATATATATATATATATATATATATATATATATATATAACATGTCTAAATTGCAAGATTTTATCGGACAAAAAGTGAAACTGCATTTTTTGTTTACAAGTTTAATCTGCCATTTGTAAAAAAGGCAAATATCATAGCTACTGTTGTGGAAGCCATTTCTAATTAGGAAAAAAGTGGCTTTACTTTTTGAATCGAAGTATATCACTCTCTAGTATATAAAATATATCAAAGTTAGACATCTAGTATATAAAATTGCAGCTAAATAAAAGATAATGATGGACCAATGACAGGTTTAAAGTAGCTCATACTCATTTTCATGTAGTTAAACAATAAACAAAAAAGCTTTTCCAGGAATTTACTAAACTCTATTTTTACATATAATATTTTAAATTTAGATATGTAGTTAAAACTTATTTTAATTAGTGCTGTTATCAAATAAATAATTATTTAAATAATCAAATATTTTATTTTATTTTAAATTGTTTAACATTTTTTTTGGTTATTTAAGTAATTCAAATAAAAATAATTTTTGCCCACTAGACAGTTTTAAAAAAATAAAGAGAACATAAATTTACATTTTATTCTCGCTTGTTCAGCCAACAAATTCGTCTCAATGCTTTTTTAGAAGTGGCAACATATCTTTTCATTATAAAAGTAAACAAATTAATAAATTTACTTTTAATTTCATTTCAAAACATTATAAGTTTTTGAAAATCAGTGGATTGTACCAACGGAAAAACATTCTGAAGTTTGGAAACATGTTTTGATTGGTCCAATTTTCAAGTGTATATATTACTCTGGAACATTTCAACCAGCAGCCACAAGATGGATGACTTAACATTTAAAAAAAAGTTGTAAATACTAAAATTAAAAAACCTTCGGAGTTAAAGAAATAAAAACCAGTTGAGAAAAAGAGTAACCAGATTTCAATTAGAGCTTGTCTTAGAATAAAGATTGCTTCACCTGAGGTTGTTCTTGCCAAATTTTTTCAGTAGATTATGTTCAATAATTCATGTTCAGTAGATCATGTTCAGTATTCTTCATTATTCAGTTTCATAAAAATTACAAGTAACAGAAGCAAAAAGAAAAGCTTTCAAAATATTTCAAAAAAGGCCAATTTTGCTGATGACTTTGAAAAGTTGAATAAAAAAGCAGATTATTGTTTTTCATTATTTTTAGATGAATGAATAAAAGATGAATGGACAGAAAAATCGGTTTTTAAAAAAAAACAACTTTATTCTCTAGGCATGTTAAGAATTATTGGTTCTTTCCCATCAGAAAAAGCATTTGAAATGATTGTAAAAAAACTTCAAGATTTCAATTTGAATCTTGGATTATTGAATGATGGCGCTATGAATAGCACAGAATTATTGAGTGATGGTGCCACTTTGATAAAGAAATTAGTAAAACTTTTGAATATTGTTTATCAATTTTGTCACTCAAATGATAATTATTTTGCTGTTGGTTATGGTTAGTCTTATGGTTAGTTACAAATATTTCTTATAACAAATCTTTTGGGTTTTACCCTGGCCAACCTCGTTGATGGAATTAAAAATATATTTTAATCAAATACAAATACAATTATTTAAGAAATTTACTAATTAAATAAAAAAAAAAAATTATACGAATTTAGCCTATTACTACCAAATACGAATACAAATATGTATTTAAATCCAACCCCACATGTGGGTTTACTAAATTTACTAATGACCCAATCAAGGTTAGACAATTTTTTTTTGAAAACACAACTAAACTGATTTTCTGTAAATTATCAACCTAATACCATTTGGAGATTCCGGAGAAAACCAAAAAACCGTACAGTAAAATATGTTAAATGTGTCATGGTAACCTGTTTTTTTTTTTTGGATATGTTTTTATTTTGGAATTTTCTATTTGTAATAAATATTGAACTCACAACATCTTGTTAAAAAATAAGAGACTAGGAACAAAAGATGTTGCCATATATTTTGACAAAAATGTTGTGAAATAAAAGGGTCATTCCATGCCAAGTGGTGCAAAGGTCCCTCATGGACCATCTCAGATTTTATTGAAACTTTTTGATTTTGAACATGTATATTTGAAAAGCATGTTTTAAAAATTTTAGATCAATATCTAATATAATTCTTGAGAAAACGCTATTTAAGTAGTGGGCTATTTTGCATGAAATCTCACTTTACAAGAAAAAAGTTGTTTTCATCGTTTTTAACAACCAATAACTTTTAAACAAGTTATTTTTATACTTCTGTTATTATAAAATAGCAAGTGTGCTGTGGATACTTTGAGGGGGAAAATAAAAATTTAAGTTCTGGCATCTTAACTTTTTCCATAATGGCGGGCTAAAGTTGATATTTTTGTTTTAAGAACAAAATTTTTTGTGAATTTAAAGACCTTAATTTCAAAAACTAGATAAAAAATTAATACAAATCAACTTGCCTGCTGATCTACATGTGGTGGATAAACATTAAAAAAAATCAGTTGATTAAAGAGCTGCATTCAAAAGTTATAGGTCTCCAAATTGAGTCGGATCGAGATTTTCCTAAAATTGATCTGCGATGTAAAGCATCTGTTACCTAAGATGGCACTTTTTTTTTCATAAAATTTTGTATGCATCAATTAATGAGTGTTATTTAATAAAAATCAAAAAAATTAATGGGCGCTTATTTATAACCCTCAAAAGATATTCTCTAAAAGTCAGGTAAATTTTCCATAAAAAATTCTGAAGTTAACATAATAAATAATGTTATTTATTGTAAAATATTAATTAAAAAATATCAATACTTATTGCCTTATAATCGCAATAGATAAAAACATATAATTCGTTCTCTCTCCTCCCCCTCTGTCCCCTCTACCTCTGTCCCATCCACCCCTCCCCGCTTTATAATACAATTTTTTTAATGAAAAACAAACAAAATGTTTTTCTCATTCATACAATTTTTCAATTGTATTAATGAAAAAAAGTTTTAAGAAAATAAACAAAATTAATAAAATTCACAAAAAATTGAATTTCTCAAATAATAAAACAATCTCATTGATTTCTTTTAAGTCTATATTATAAAATCTTCCAATGTTTGACTGGACCTTAAGAGATTGTACTTTGCATAAAATATGCATCAGAGGTACCCAACAAAGATCATCTCTGCATGGCCACGTGAACTTGTTATATAAAGAAGACTTTTTCATGAATTTAATATGAAGATCTTGATGCTCTTCTGAAATACTAAGAATATTTTCTAAATACCATTAAGCATCATAAATGCAGGCCACTCTCCAGGTGTGTAACTTGAAATTTTATTACTAAAAATTCTGCAAGTAGAAAAATCCACATTAGTGCAAATACTATCAAATAAAACTCTTCTTATTTTTATTGAGGTGAGTGACATTGGGATAAAACTGTGCTGGTTTCGTGTCCCAGGTATTGTAGAAGAAGAATATCTCTCTTCCAAATTGAAGTTTGTAAAATGTGTTTCTATTGAAACATTGTCAACAAAAAAAAAAATATTCCTTTGACGTGTTAAAAACACCAGCTGTACGTTTTGCTTGGTGTGTCAATAGGATCGTTAAAAGACTGTAGACTGGCTCGACAAGACATTTCACTGTTCCACAAACACCATCACAAGGACTTTTACCATGTGATGTTGCAAAAAAGTACCACTTTGCAGTTATGTCAAAATCGTGTTTATGGTAGCATAAGTTGATAAGATTTTAGTAATTTTTATATTGTAATGCAGCTCCATCACTAAAATAGATGTGTTCAAATGTTTGTAATTGTTTAAGCTTATCAACAACATTATCAATAAAGCAATGAACAGCATCTGTTCCATGTTTCAGATGATCAGATATAACTTTAACTATCAAGTTTTCCATCTTTTATAAAATGCGCAACAAAGGGGTGCACAGCTGCCTGGCTGTTATTCCAGTGAAAACTTATACAGTTGCCTGGCTGTTATTCCAGTTAGAAAACTATAGTTTTCTGCAAAGTCAAGAAGAACTAAAGCTTAATTTTCTTCTAAATTATTTTTCAAATGTTGGTAGTAGGTGGCTTGACTTTTTGATATAAAATAATGCTCTCATAAATTATCTAACTGTTCATAAACCATTTCAATAAATTCATCTAAAGGTAAAGTTCCTGGTACTAAAGTACATCGGTAATTTGATTTTTGCCATTGATAACAATTAACTTCACTAATTTCATTTTCTGTAACCAAAGTTCCAATGTAATCTAACAAACCTCTTTAGCAGGACATATATCATAGCTATGCAGCATACAATCTTTTTTTTCAATGCTACAAACCATTGATTTCAATAAGATTTTGTAATCAGCAATTCCAGGAATTTTCTGTACAAGGAGCTTTACATTTTGATGGTACTGGCAAACACAAACTGCATGCAGACCCAAAGCACCACCCACAGGAATGCACCACTTGGGCCTTAGCTCACAAAACTTTGAAAATTCAACTTTAAGATAATTAAATTTCTTTTTAAACTCAATATGTAGCTCTTTCATATTGACTAGTAAAAGTCGCTTTTGGATGTGTTGCTTTATACTATCTACTTTAACTGAAACAAACTATTTCTTTCCTGGACAAACATTCATCGCATTCATAGAAATGAACAACCTCTGTAATTACATCTTCACCAAGTTTTCTACCCGGTTTTGGAAAAGGTTTTGATAGTATTCCAATTTTTTTCCTTAATTTTCTGGTTTGTACTACAGATCTTTTTAAAGTCAAAAAATACTTCTGAGTTTTCTCTATTGACCAACTGTCTAGAGTGAGTGTAAGAAGTGTGATTTTCTCAGAATTTCACAATGTTTTTTCAAATTTTGACTTAATTTGAATCATAATATTGTCTAAATCTGTGTTTGTCTTTTTTCGAAAGATTTTTTGAGGGTGATTCAATTCCACCAAGTGCAGCTATTTCTAAACCTAGCACATTGGCAACAGCCTTTTGTGTATGAACTTTTATGTTATCAATTTTACGCTTTCCATATGCAACTCTATCTTTTTTTTGAAACAAGTTTGAGAGGTGAGCAACCAAAACTTGCAATACTTAAATTAAAATCTTCTTTTAATGTATGGTTGTCAACATAAATTTCTTTTCCTTGGAGTTCATTTTCTTTTGCATTAGGTTTGCAATTCAGAGCTTTTCTGCAACTAGTGCAAATTTTTTGACCAGGTATTAAACCAAAATCTTTAGCATATGAAAGACTGATAACTCTAAGAGAATCTAAAAAGTAACGGTAATAATTATTAAATATTGTTTTACATTTACTTATTAAATAATTTATTTAGAATTATTAAGGTATTAGTTTAAATATTGAAACTTACTTTTCACTTTTTTTGTGTATTTGTTCAAGGGTTTGCATCAATACCCGCGATTTTCATTCTCATACCTCAACAAGTAAACTTTCTAGTGATAGTTACAAATTAAATCTATGGGATTTACTTTGCTTCTCAAAGAAAGAAGCTCTTGGTGTAGACAGTTCTTGTTAGCATTTACTTTTTTTAGACTTGTTAAACTTGATAAGATAGCACTGTTCATTTAATGCTTTACTAATACAGCAAGTAGAAAGCTCAGGCATATTACTCATTATTAAATAGTTCTAAAATACGACAATTTTTTTGGTTTTATTAGTACTTTTTAGATTGACATATTAGTAATATAAAATTAAATGAAACAATAACTTAACTTTTAAAAAGTAATAACTTTATGGAAAATTTACCTGACTTTTAGAGACAATCTTTTGGGGGTTATGAATAAGCGCCCATTAATTTTTTTGGTTTTTATTAAATAAAATTCTTTAATTGATGCATATAAAAAATTTTTCGAAAAAAAAAAAGTGCCATTTTAGGTAACATGCTTTGCATCGCAGATCAATTTTAGGAAAATCTCGATCAGACTCATTTTAGAGACCTATAACTTTTAAAAGCAGCTCTTCAATCAACTGATTTTTTTTTATCCACCACATGTAGATCAGCAGACAAATTGATTTGTATTAATTTTTTAATTAGTTTTTAAGATTAAGGTCTTTAAAATCAAAAAAAATTTTGTTCTTAAAACAAAAATATCAACTTTAGCCCGCCATTATGGAAAAAGTTAACATGCCAGAACTTAAATTTTTTTTTTCCCCCTCAAAGTATCCACAGCACACTTGCTATTTTATAATAACAGAAGTATAAAACTAACTTGTTCAAAAGTTAAAGTGTTTTGTTTAAATTAAAGCCATTGTATGCACACTCTACTAAGCATAGGCTAAAAAAATGTATGTACACTCTGCTGTGTAAAGTGTAAAAAAAATGTATGTACACTCTGCTGTGTAAAGTGTAAAAAAAATGTATGTACACTCTGCTGTGTAAAGTGTAAAAAAAATGTATGTACACTCTGCTGTGTAAAGTGTAAAAAAAATGTATGTACACTCTGCTGTGTAAAGTGTAAAAAAAATGTATGTGCACTCTGCTGTGTAAAGTGTACACTCTGCTTAACGAGACTAAAAAATTAGTAAATGTATAAAAATTAGTAATGTATATACATTCATTAACTTCCTAAATAATTAAGTTGTTGTTGTAAACAACTTTGAACTTTGTCACAGGTTAAAATAAAAATTAAAGAAACAAAAATAAATATAAAAAAAATTTTGAAAATTATAAAAAAACATTGTATTTTTAAAAATTTATAAAAATTTTTTAGAAAAATTATAATAAATTAGTCTTTAAAATTGTTTATTAGTGTTTTTTTTTTTTAATTCACCTCCTCAAGGCCGAGAAGGCCACTACAGACGAGGAGGCTACTTATTTGTGGTTATAACCCTCTCTAAACTCTATAACTCTGAAACACGAACCTTGATGAACAAGGCTGCTGCACAGAGAAACGAGTTGAGCTACCAAGTATGTGGTTTTAAAAAAATGATAAAACTTATTGCACTTCAGCAAAAACACTCCAATAAAATCTCCTGGCTTAACAATTTAATGGCTTAACAATTTAGTCCAGTAAAAACAGCTTTTAATTTAACTTTTAATCCAGTTGTAAAAAACATTTGTCATTAACATGCATTTAAAATAATGCAATCATCATAAAAGAAATTAAAATGGCTAATCAAAATAAATTACCTGTCTGCATATTCCTGTCGGATGATGTCACTTACTTTTCCTCTTTCTTCTTGTAACCGATCAGTAATTTTTTTGACATCAATTACTTCTTGATCTTTGTGCTTCAAACTGCTTTTCAACTGAATGAGATCATTTTCAAGTTTTTCAATTTGTTCTTTCAAACTATTACATTTATCCTGAAGTGCTCGCTCTGATTGCTCATAATCTTTTATCTCATTTACGTATTTATCACGAATTCGTCTAGCAATAAAGTTTTAATAAAACTAAACACACACATACATACATACATACATATATATTTATATATATATATATATATATATATATATATATATATATATATATATATATATATATATATATATATATATATATATATATATATATATATATATATATATATATATATATATATATATATATATATATATATATATATATATATATATATATATATGTATATATATATATATATATATATATATATATATATATATATATATATATATATATATATATATCAGGGGCTATTCTAGACTGTTTTCAACAGCGCTGAGTGTATTTAGCCGCCACCCAAAATCAAATTTTGAAATTGAGGACTTCTTTTTTTTTTTTGCCCAAAAAAAAACCTACATAAAGCATATTTCCTTATGGCAGGTGCCAGCATAGCGGGTACCGCATACAATATTTTTCATTAGACAACTTGGGCAACATTTTTTTTTCACATAGCAATAATTTGCATTTTTTTAAAAATATGCTTAAAAAGCCAAAATAAAAATAAAAAAACCATCAACTAAAAAGTGAAACCAACTTAACGAATGACAAAATAAATAAAGGAAAAACTAGAGAAAATAAAATCATAAAACCAATTTATTTTTCATTTAGAAGCATCTCAATTAATAGTTCAAACTTAAATAATTTAATTTAAAAGCATCTCAGTTAATAGTTCAAACTTAAATTATTTAAAAGCTTTCAATTAATAGTTTGAAGAACTTTTCTTTTATCATCACGTTGATGTAGCACTGTGGTTGATTAAATGTGTTATTTGAGGTGCGACTGTTATATCGACAGGGATGCAAATTCTACTAACAGAAAATTTATTCTTTTATGTTTTATCTGGATTGTGGACATTAGAAAAGATAAACGCTTCAAATTTTACAATGATAAAGATTTGAGTAATTAAGCTTGGATTAAATAACTTTGAAACTTTGATTTTTTTAAAATTTTTAAAAATAGTGAAATACTTTTAACATATATTTTTATTTTAATAAATAAAATAAAAATATATATTAATTTTAAACCTTTATTTTTTCTGGTTTATTCATTTTATCATTCATTTTTATTCTTTTAATTTAATAGATTAGTTATTTTTTAGTTTTTATTTCTCTTTCCAGTTATGTTTTGTTTAATATATTTATTATAGTTTATTATAGTTTGTTTATTTTTAAATTTAGCATAAACTTACATTTGTTTATTCAGTGCATTTTTAAAACATGCCAACTTAAAACATGCAAGAAGCTGTGGCTATGTTGTTAAAATAAAATATTATAAGCATAGTCATATAAGGCATGCGACAGCATGTGCCTCCTGAGAAGACTTGATATATATATATATATATATATATATATATATATATATATATATATATATATATATATATATATATATATATATATATGTATATATATATATATATATATATATATATATATATATATATATATATATATATATATATATAGACACACTCACACACATATATAAAAAACAAAAATAAAATTATTTAATTTTACATTCTTGTTTGTTGACATAACTGTTGTTGCTTGTTTGCATGTTAATTACGCATATTGTTGCTATGATTTGTTTGTGTTTATTGTTTGTTGATGTCATTTTTTTTGTATGCTATTGCTTATTTATTGTTTTAAGTGTTTTTATTGTTTTAAGTATGTAACTTTAAAAAAGTTATTTTGTATGATTTTGAAAGAGGTTTAATGTCTTACTTGATTCTGTTTTCAGCAGCACGTTCAGCATCTTCTCTGCTTTGTGCAGTTTCTCTTTCTAACTTATCAATGACCATCTCAATTTCTTGATCTCTTGCCACCTTTACTTTATCTTTTAATTCTCGTTCTTTTGATAGAAGGTGGGTCTCTTGCTTTTTCATAAAATTTTCAACCCATTGTTGTTTTTCAATTTCTAATTGCTCTTTATAATTGCGCATCTCATTCTGTAAACAAAAATATTATTAGAAGAAAAACAAACTTTGCAAAGCTTCTTTATTTGCTTTTCAATATAAAATGTTTAAAAATCAAATAAAAGCTAGCTATCTGCCTTAAACTATCTCTTCCTAATTTTTTTTTTTTATTTGCATTCACTCCCAACAAGGCTGCAAGCAACCACTATTAAGTTGGGAGTTACTAGGAAAAAAAAGAACAGAGTTATAGAGCAAGGAAACAATTGATAGAAGACTTGAAAAGTTGAAGGTTGTATGAGTCAGGAAAACATGAAGATGGGAAAGAGTTCCAAAGGATTGAAGTGCAGGGAAAAAAACTAGATGAATAAAAGTTTTTAGAGCATGCAGGGACAGATACAGTAAACGAATGAGACTTAGCTGAATGACGAGTAAAACAAGAATGAATTTTAGTTGATGGAACTAGAGGAGATAACTCCTTTGAGCAGTGACCATGATAGTATTTGTAGAAAAGAGAAAGAGATGCAACTTTACGACAATGGGAAAGAGGTTCAAGCTTAGCAGACAGTCCAGGTCCAACAACATTTACAATGCAATTTTCGACCTTGTCAAGAAGAGAAAGAGAATCGTTAGAAGAACCAGCCCAAATATGACAACAGTATTCCATACAGGGACGAATAAGAGATTTGTAGAGGTAGAGAATGGAATCAGAAGTAAGGAAATGACGAGCACGATAAAGAGAAGCAACCTTAGCAGAAGCTAATTTAGCAATCGATTGTATATATGGTTTCCATGAAAGTAAATAGGAGGATATCTGATCGGACAATAATTGGAGGGGTCAGAATTTTCTCCAGAGTTTTTGAATATTGGAACTACAGATGCCATTTTCCAACAAGCAGGAAAACAAGACTCAGTCAATAACTTGTTAAATAGTTTAGGGAGAATTGAAGAAAGTTCTGGAGAACAATTCTGCAAGACTGTGACAGGAATGTTGTCTGGACCACAAGCTGTAGACGAGTTTAATTGAGATATGACTTTAGCAACAGAAGCCGGAGTGATTTGAATGTCTAACAATGGGTCAACCTGTTTGACTGGAATGCAAGGAAGAGAATGTCCATAAGATTCAAGAGTGGAATTATAAGAAAAGTTCTTTGCAAATAGTTCTACCTTATCCTTGGGAGAGGTAATAAGATCAGTCCCATGAATGAGAGATGGAATGTTAGATCTACCCTTGTTAATAATGCTGTTGAAGATTTTCCAAAAGTCTTTAGAGCCTAACTTCTGCGATAAGATGCGAGATTTAGTGAACTGAGAATAATGGAGTTTAGCATCAGAAAGCACCTTTTTACATTGATTTCTTGCAATAATAAATAGCCGTTTGTTCTCAAGAGAGTTGTTCTTTTGAAAAAGATGAAAAAAATGATTACGATTAGATATAGCAGCCGCACAAGAAGGAGAAAACCATGGTGTAGAATGAGGCTTGACTTGAAACCGACGCGAAGGAATAAAAGCTTCCATTCCAGCCTGAATCCAGGAGGTTATGTAGGAGGTGCATTTGTCAGCTGAGAGATTACGAAGAAAATCACGAAAGGAATCCCAGTCAGCTTTAGGGTAGTAGTAGGTGGTGCGATGATAAGGTGAGCCCAAAAAAGAAGCACGAGAAGAAAGATTTATAGAGATCATTGCATGGTCAGAACCACCTAAAGGAGAAAAGGGAGAAACTGAACATAAGCTAGGGTCAGAGACAAGACATAAGTCAAGGAGTGAAGGTAAATGATTAGGGTTGTCAGGAAAACGAGTCACAAAGTTAACTATCTGAGTAAGAGATTGAGAAACGCAGAAGTTAAAGGCTTTAGTGCCAGCAGGATCAGTGGTCTTAGAGCCAAGCCATTCAGTGTGATGGGCATTAAAATCACCAACAACAACAATATTGAACAACGAACAAGCTCAAATAATTCTTACAGTAAGTATTATTTTTCAAATAAGTTATATGATGTTATTACATTTGTTTATTAATATCAAAGTATTTAAATTACTTGGCAGTTTTCTTGCATTTCATGAAGTTGCTTTTTTAAATCCTCTTGTAAAGATGCCAATATTTGCTTGGATGTGTTTTCATATTCAGTTCTTCTCTCATCAAATTCTTTTTTTGCTGTTTGAAGCAGGTCACTAACTCGCTGCTTTTCTTCTTCTATTTCAGAATACAAGCGTCGACGTTGTTGTTGAAATGAGTTTTCTTCCTCTTGAATTTGTTGTTCAAGTCTGAAATAAGATGAAAACAAATAAAAAACTATGTAAAAATTTTTTTTCTGCTCATCTTCTTCAACCTTTTACCACATCTTCTGCTTTGTAAAACAAAAATGTGACGCTATTTTTTTAGAATTTGAAAAATAAAGCAAGAAAATCTTTATCTTAGAATAAAATCTTAAAAGATTAAAAATACTTAATATAAAAATTAAAAATATAAAAATTAAAAATATAAAATTACCGCTCTCTGCAGCTTTCCCTTTCTTTTCGAACTGCAGTCTCCTTATCTATTTCATATTGTGCCCTTAAATCATCCAGCTGCTGCATATATTTTTGAGCCACTCGTTCATCAGCATTCATAACTTCTGTCTAAAAGTTTAAAATCTGAACAGTTTCAATATATATAAATATAAACATTGCTACAAACAATGACATTAAAAACCTTAATATTATTAGTATTAATATAATTTATGTTAATATAATACAAAAACATACATAAAAGAAATAAACTTTTGAACTTTTTTTTATGCAAAATTATAAAACCATTAAGAGTAATAATTAATACAATTAATAATAATTAATATAATTAATAATAATTAATATAATTAATAATAACTAGCAGTAAGCAACCCGTAATATGCGTTGTTAGTAAATAAAATTAAAAAAAAAACCCACCTATAGAAAAGCCTAGAAACTACTTTAAAATAGAAAAGCCTAGAAAATGACGTAACTCGACTAATAATAATAATATTAAATTAGCGTATTCATATTATCAGATAACAGTTAGTATAAGTAGTATTAAAACATTTAAATATAAAACTTAAAATAATAAAAATGGAATTTAAACGTTTTATTATTTTAAAAACTAAACATAAAATATACAAATGGAATGCAGCATGTTTATAAGAAAATAACAACTTGGTTAGAAATTTTAACATACCTGGTTAGCATTTTTAATTGCTTTTATTTCAGCTTTGTGCTTTGTGATTAGTCGTTGAATTTCTGGTTCCAAACCTTTAACAGTTAGCTCTTTAATTTCTTGTGTTTTTTCTTTGATCCATTTCTCTCTACGAATTTTCTCAGCAGCTTCATTTATATCTTTTTGTTTCTTTAAATCTAGAGCATGACTGCAAATAAATAAAGAATTGTGCGTTTTATTAATGTACTTATATATTATTAAAATAAGAAAAAAAAAAAAAAAAAAAAAGAGAAAAAGTAAAAAATTATTTTAAAACAAAACTTAAAAATGTTTATATATATATATATATATATATATATATATATATATATATATATATATATATATATAAACATTTTTAAGTTTTGTTTTGAAATAAATATATATATATATATATATATATATATATATATAAATATATATATATAAATATATATATATATATATATATATATATATATATATATATATATATATATATATATATATAATATATATATATATATATATATATATATATATGTTATATATATATATATATATATATATATATATATATATATATATATATATATATATATATATATATATATATATTTATAACATATATATATAACATATGTGCTTGAGGTCAGCAAAAAATTGCCGACCTCGTTTTTATGTTTTATGGTAACCCCTTTAGTGTAAAACTTTTTTGCCAACCTGATGCTGACCTCTAACAGTTTGAAATCAGCAATGGATTGCCACTTTGACTTTTCTTTTATTCAGCAAATTGATTGCCACTTTGGCAAAAATTCATTGACCTCATATTTAATAATTCCAATAGTTGATATATAAACAGGGCTTGAATTATCGTAAAAAAATCTAATCGCAATTTTTTTGTTGCTCATAACTCCTTCCCCCTCCTTCCCCGTGGGGGGGGAGGGCATTATTTATTTTAACTTATTTATATTAACATACATGATAAGTCTCATTTTTGCATAAGATGTCACAACATTTACAGTTAGTGGTTGTAAAATAGCTTTAGTTATAGTTTACATTATTACTATTATCATATTGCATTAAATCTAACGGCTGTATTTTTGTAAAATCAATGAACTTAATATTCCTAACCTTCTTTTAATTAATTATTTCATCTTCTATTTTATTTATATATTTTAAACTGTTTAAAACAACTAGAATATTTAATTTTCTATAAATTTTTAACAGTAAAAAAAAAATTCTCTAATTTTGAAACAGTTATAAAAAACTATTAAAAATAACGAAAAACATTATTGTGATAAAATGTTAAAACTTAACATTTTGACAAAAACCTGCGCAACAAACAAGAATGATAATTAAATTCTTATTAAGTCAGTTTTCTTATCTAAGTAACCTTATCAAATACCGATGATATTTTTATCTATTGCTTTTTCATTCAATGCATTTTTTAATAAAAGTTACCGTTCGATTTTTTCATTCAATAAAATAAAGCGAAAGAAAAAAATGTGTCTAAATAATAGAATCTTTTATGACCTAATACTTTTTTTGATTGTTAATAGAAAAAGTATTAAAACGTAATCGTAAATATTTTTATCGTTTTGTAATAATTTCACTAGTTTAATGCTTAGAATTTTTCAATATGTGTCATAAACACACTATAATTTTCTAAAGCAATTTTTATTGCTTTATATTTGTGATCAATCCACCGAGTTCCGCATGCATTTGTTGGTTTCGGAACGCTATTACCCCAAGCTTCGGCTAATCTTTGTAGTTCTCGGTAGCGCTTTGGTGACTTTTGATACAAGTAATAAAGTTGTAAAAAGAGTTCGTCAACAGTTTTGAAGGCAGATAAACTTTCAAACGCATCTTTTAAAGCAAGTTCAAGTCGATGGTTAAAACAGTGTACAACTTCCAGCCAAGAAGAACCTTCCTTTAGTAATGCACCTAAACCAGCATAAGCTCCTAGATTAACGTTAGCTATCAAAATTTACACCCAATAGATGTTTATAACAATTGGTAATGCCAACTTTTGTAAAAGCGTCTGTTATACATTTTTTCAGGCCAACAGCATTATAATTCTCTGCCATTTCAATAGATAAGAATTCTACTTTCGGACTTCCGTCTTTTAAATAAAGAATGTAAATCAATTCCTGTTCCGATACAGCTGAATCTGTGCTTCTATAACAGAAAACACAGTAAAATCTACAATTTTTTAAACATTCAGTTAATTTGTTTTTAATTACGGTGCCAATGTAATCTGTAAATATTGCAGCTGCACGGTCAGTGCCATTAGAATTTCCTAAATTTGTAACCCCATTAGTCTTTTCTAATGCAATCAAATAAGGATAATCTGTGAATGGACGCTCTCATTTTGCCAAGTAATATGCAATATTAAACTTTTTCCGTAACAAGTCAGCGTCTTTTATGGCCATTTTATGTAAACCACGCCCGATAGGAGTATTACGAATAACATGGTTAAATAATGAAACTGAACCTAATGTTGTTTGTTGATGAATTCGCGTGGACTATTTATGTTGCGCACTACTTAAGTGCGCTGCCAGTGAGTCTTTTTTTATTGATATTGTTCCTGGTTTGATTCAGGT
This sequence comes from Hydra vulgaris, assembly GCF_022113875.1. NCBI lineage: Eukaryota > Metazoa > Cnidaria > Hydrozoa > Anthoathecata > Hydridae > Hydra > Hydra vulgaris. The sequence goes on from NC_061166.1 coordinate 2,781,319, forward strand.
CATAGAAAACAATTTTTTTTGACTTATCTGTTTTTCAAATTTTTTACATAAACTGCATCTTAATCTTATAACTTCATCTCCATTTAAATGGTATTCTAACTCGCAATTCAAAAGTTTTTCCCACTTTTTAACTGTAGATAACCTGCGTCTGTGGTCCTTATTTGCATCCATTTATTGCTATTAATTTAAAGTTAGCAAGTATACTAACAAACTTTAGAGAGTTTTTTTTTAATAACTAGTATAGAGTCTGTATTGCCTTCCACAATTCTTCGCAAATTAAACTTATAAAAATATCATTAAATTTGTTCATAATGAATGAGCAAAATCAGAATAAAGCCCTTGAGAATTCGAGTTAAGAAAATGACTTTTCAATCAATTAACTTTTATTTCTTTTTTTAATCAAAATCTTTTATTACTTGATTCGAAAAAGTATTTTTTTTACATTTTTACTAATACATTTTTGCTAATTGATTTTCTAAATATTTTATTTTTCTTTCTTTTACTCTATGCTCAGCTTTTAAAAAAATTTATTGTTAGAGAAGTCACTGCAGTTTTATACTGTAAAAGAACGCTAAATATTCGCGATTAATATTAATTATCTAAAATTAGATTTTTCTAAAATGATAAAAGAATAATCGTGAAAAAACAAATTTTAATAAAAAACTAATCACGAAGGTGCGAAAAGTAATCGTGAATCGCGATAGTGATACGCTATAATTCGAGCCCTGATATATATATATATATATATATATATATATATATATATATATATATATATATATATATATATATATATATATATATATATATATATATATATATATATATGTATACGAATTAGTGCTTGCATATATCTTCGCAAGAGTGCTCGATAAATTAAAGTAAATTAAAATGATTTAAATTAAAACAGAGCTGTTGCACCTGATGATTGCATTTAGCATAAAACTTATATGATGATGTGCACCTGATGATTGCATTTAGCATGAAACTTATAGTTGTGAAAAATATATATATATATATATATATATATATATATATATATATATATATATATATATATATATATATATATATATATATATATATATATATATATATATATATATATATATATATATATATATATACATAAATACCCTATATATAATAAAGTTAATAGACAAAGTTATTATTTCGACCTGATAAGTTATTGTTGTATTCCCTTGGCAGATTTGCCTCTATTAATCACATTTAATAAACTTAAATCAATATCAAGGGAGAGATCAATTTTAAACATAGGTCTGTAATGCTAAGGGTCGTTACCATGGTAAAGTTGTCGGATAAGTCTAAATAAAGTATAATACCTAACTCCCAACCTAAAATTGTTTGAGATCAGCAAAAAATTGCTGATCTCACTTCTAAGTTTTATGGTAAAACCTTTTTGTCAAATTTTTTTGCTGACCTTCAGCTGACCTCTAATATTTTAAGGTCGCCACCCAAATATTTTTCCTAGAATAGCCCCTGCATATTTATTAAGGTGGAGCGATTTTAATAGCAAAAAAAAAAGTTTAAATTCAAATTGCCTGAGGTGCCAATCTTTGCATATTATTAAGAATAGGAAAGTAAATTTTTTCTTCTAGTTTTCATCGCTTCTTCAGGTTCCACCAGAGGATTGAATCTTAGAAAAATATATTTAATTTTCATATTTTTCCTAGTTTAATATTGTTTGGTACTATTTAATTTCTCAGAAGTGACTTTTAAATGTAAAATTTATTATAGAACACGAAATAAACATTATTTTTTACAAAAAAAGACAAAAAATGAGAGAAAAATTTGTTAACAATGGTATTTCCTTTCATGACTTATGTTGCTAAGGAAACGCTCACGTATTGCTCATAGCAATGACATATTTATTATACAGCTTTAATTACAGCAAATATATCAAGTAAAAAAAGAAACTGATGAAAAATTTAAACCTAAAACAGAGCATTTATTAAAACTTAAATACGATTAAGGTATTGGTGAGTGGATCTATTGGATGGTGAGTGGATCTATTGATCCACTCACCATCTAATTTATGCTTGTTAGTTCTTGCTTTCGGCAATATTTTAAGGCTTTCCTTTTGTAATTGCTACTTTTTATATTTTTACATTTATTTTTGAAAAATGTTGACATAAAATGAAATAAGTTTAATTTTGTTGATTATTAAGAATTTGTGGGTAAAATTGGATGTAATAATACAAAAATTGTGAGCAGAATTGAATGTTTTACTTTGACAGCAGAAGAATATAACTTTGGCCAAATTTAAAATTGTTTGTTTTTAATTTTTTTTTATTATTAATTTTTTTTTTTAGATATTCCTACCAATAAAAATAAAATAAAATATTTTGTCCAATCACTAACAGAGTTTCAAACAGCGCAACTACAGCCCCATAAAAAACCTACAAGTTTTAAGTTTTATTAAGAACTTTTTTTATTTAAAAACCAAACAAAACTGTGGTTCCCATATAGTCATTAAATTCCTTTACTTTGTTATAGTAATTAGGTAACTAGGCCATAGATCTTATAGTGATGGCAGACTCATTACAAAGAACAATGTAAAATTGGAACCCTGGGCAAAACAAAAAAAAGAAAATAAAAATAGAAAAAATGTTAAGTAAAACATTTCTTTTGTTTGTATTGTCTATACAGGTTATTGTATTGATTTTAATTAATTTATTTATAAACTAAATGCAATCAACTATAAATAAAGTTTTAAATTAAAATTAAAAAATTTCTTTTAAAAATTATTTAGGCAGAATTTATATTTATTTTATGGAATTCATGAAATGTTTTTTAGTAATTCACACTGAAATGTAAGCTCAGCTTGGATGACTATATCTTTTGATTTATTTCCATAAACTGATGTAGAGGTATTTGATAAATGTTTTATACATCGCTCAACTGCTTGAGCATGGCAAGATATTTTTTCAATACTAATCGTATCAGAAATGAAGAAAATCATTTTTTTTAAATTATCAATTGAAATGTGTCTTGTTAAAGGAGGCTCAGTAACATTAACATATTGCCAACTAATCATATCTATGTAATCTTCAGCATTAAAATTTAGATTTGACACTTTAAATGGTCGAATAGTCCTCTGCTTATCATTTGATTCTCTATATATGATAATTCGCTTTAAAGCTAATTCTCTATTGTGCATTCTTTCATCCACTAGTATAGCTAAAAAAAATTTTCTGGATGACAGAAATATGCATTTCTTTGAAATACTGGATCAACAATATTCTTAAGTTCATCAGATAAGTAACAAGAACTTTTAATCATTCCAAAGAAATTATTGGATCCATACAAACAGGTTGGTTTCATTTTTATCTCAAACTAGCTAGCAAAGTATATTTTAATCACATAGTTAAAGTATTCAGATCTATAGATGGATCTAATGTTGAAACATATAACCTTAAAAATTGGTTGTTGTTAACCAACATGAATGTGAAATTTTTCCAAGATCTCGCAATTACAAAAACATTAATATATTACCTTTTGAAATTCCATTACAAATGTCAAAAAGATTTCTGATCAGTAATTAACTACTTTGCATCAATTTTTGGGAGTTCCACTTCAATAGGTTGTAAAGAAACATCTGAAAGTTTCTCACAATTTTTTAATATTTTTCCAATTGTACCTTTGAATCCTGTAGGATTATTCGTTTTCTATCTAAGTGTTGTATTAGATAGCGAAAAGGCAACTCATTAGTGTGTAGTAAGCAAATAAGCCACTGTACAGGACGGCCAAGGAATAATTCTAATATAACTTATAACATTGTTTTTCCATCCTGTATTTGTGATGGTACTATCACATTCAACAGCCTTTACCTGTTCTAATATAAATTTATTTGAATCCTCTAAAAGTGTTTGAATGCTTGATGCAATACCCAGTTCAGTTTCTGATAATGGCGTTACATGATACAAATATTTTAATCCAGGTTCAGAAACTAGAACATTATTATATTACATATATTCCGCTGTAACATATTTTTAGACTTAATACTTTGCCCCTTTTTTATCCTGTTACATCCTTCTTTATCCTGCTGAATTATTACATCTTTTTTTATCCTGCTGAATTGTTACATCCTTCTTTATCCTGCTGAATTATTACATCTTTCTTTATCCTGCTGAATTGTTACATCCTTCTTTATCCTGCTGAATTGTTACATCTTTCTTTATCCTGCTGAATTGTTACATCTTGATCCTGCTGAATTGTTACATCTTTCTTTATCCTGCTGAATTATTACATCTTTCTTAATCCTGCGTAATTGTTACATCTTTCTTTATCCTGCTGAATTGTTACATCTTTCTTTATCCTGCTGAATTGTTACATCTTTCTTTCCATCAAAAAATAGTCCTTGAACTTCAAAAAAATCTTTTCTTGCACATTTTTGAAGTTCTGATATTTTTTTTTGTTGTTGTTCTCTTTTTATTTTACTTTGATCAATTATTTTTGATGAATTTTTTTTTTGTTAAGATTTGAAAATCCTTTAGAAAAGCATTAACTAATAATGAAGAAGATTGATCTGGAGCACCAATTCGACCACATGCTAGAGCTAGATTACACAATTTCAATTTTTTTGCAGAAGGGCAAGTATAGTAAGATTCTGATGATGTGTTGGGATCAGAAGTTTTAATTCCAAACAATTTTTCAGATAAATTATCTGAAGTTCAGATAAATTATCTGAAATTCTTCAGATAAATTATCTTTACAAAAGACGTCGCTTCTCCAATTTCTATTTCACATGTAGATTGAAAAGGAAATATTTTTTTACTTTTTCCAACTATACTGTCTGCATAAAAAATGTTTTTCAGTTGTGATGATTGTATTGCTTTCCTTTTCATATTTTTATGAAGAAGTCGAGTTACTTTTTTATCAACATTACCAATTAACATTTTTTATACTGTTTGTTGATCGACAAGAAAATATCTTTCCCTAATAGGAACTTTAATTTTGCAATAACAGTCAATAAAATTTTTACATTTGCAAATACATATATCAAACAGAGTTATTTCACATTTTTTGTCCAAATATTGTCGCCTTGTCTTGTAACTTATGAAGATTTTTTTAAAATAGACTTATACTCTTCGTTTCATTGTCAAAATTCGCAATCACAGAAGGATCCTTTCCATTAACATTCTCTTTTAATACCAGTCTGGAAAAAAAAAAAAAAAAATTCATAAGATCTACTTGTGTAGGAAGAATATTTTTATTGAATTGGCTAAGCCAAACAATTTGCAAAACAATTCCTAACCAGTTTTAGGCATCTTTTCCTGATATTGATATTTTAAAATCTGTTAAAAAACAAATGTCAATAATATTAGATAAATTAAAACGTGGACGTGGAGGAGCAATAATTTTAGCATTTTAAACATATTTGACTTGCGCATGCATGTCTTCACAATAGATTATGTGAAAAACCTGAAGAATTCATAGAAAAAAAAAGAAAGTAGGTTCTTATTTTACTTTATTTATTTAAGAAATGTGACACAGACTGTATAAATTAAAGCAAAAAATCATTGTTTTACAGGGCAATGAAGAAATATAGATAAACCTAGGTAAAAAATAAAAAATTCTTAACAAATATAATGAAATTTTAGGTGAAGCTATAGTTTAACACTCTAAATTAATTTTATTTTTTCGCTTGTTGCGCTCTTGTTAGTGGAGTTTTTAAACAGAAATTTTAATTGAAATAATAAAAGAAAAAAGATTGCTGCCCTATGTCAAATCCTCAGTCAATGTAGCACCACTCCCTTGTAGCAGCAGGCTGTAAGATGTATGCACTAAAGCCAATAAATATTCTTTATGTTTATATTGAATAGTCACCACTTTGAGCAAATCTTCATAAGAAAGCGCAACAAGTGATAAAATAAAATTATTTTAGAATTAAAATTAGGCATATCTGTAGCTTTGCCTAATTTTTTTTCTAAAATTTTAGAAATAGTCTAGTTTCTAGAAATAGTCAGTTTTAAGCAACAAACAAGCTCTTTTTTCATCAAAAATGTTACCTGCCTCTGACAATAGTCTTTTTTTTAATGTTTCTTATCTTTTAAATAGTTAAAAAGTATAGGATGTCTAATATAAATATATATATATATATATATATATATATATATATATATATATATATATATATATATATATATATATATATATATATATATATATATATATATATATACATAAATATACACTTTTAATCTTGTTAATCAAAATTCTACAGAACTTTCTAAATATATCTGAAATCAAATGCAAAAGGATATTCAAATCCTATTTTTACATGGAAGATTATTAACGGAGTCATTTAAATTTAGGAAAAATTGCATAATCTTTGTTTAACCAAAAAATACCATATCATTACATCACCTTTGAAACTAATGAATAAATGAAATGAACTAGTATCAAAATGCTGCCATGAAAACAAATTTGTTATCTACAACTTTAGTGAAATCTAAGCTAACACTGAGTTGTATTTTTGTATACAATTTTTCTTGTCATTAAGGTTGTTTGTAATGCCTGATGATTGCAAAAAGTGTTAAACTCCAAAATATGTTTTAAATTTAATTGTAATTATTTTATTATTATTTTAATGTTTATTTGCTCTTTAGTATTGTATTTATTTGCTACTTTTTTTCTCGAGCACTGCTTACAATGTCTCTTGAAAAAAATACTTTCCTTAATATAACAAAATATAACAAATATGTTTATTATATATATATATATATATATATATATATATATATATATATATATATATATATATATATATATATATATATATATATATATATATATATGTATATATATATATATATATATATATATATATATATATATACATATATATATATATATACATATATATATATATATGTATATATATATATATATATATATATATACATATATATATATATATACATATATATATATATATACATATATATATATATATATATATATACATATATATATATATATATACATATATATATATATATATATATATATATATACATGTATATATATATATAGATATATATATATATATATATATATATATATATATATATATAGATATATATATATATATATATATAAATGTATATATATATATATATATATATATATATATATATATATATATATATATATATATATATATATATATATATATATATATATATATATATGTATATGTATATATATGTATATATATATATATATATATATATATATATATATATATATATATATATATATATATATATATATATATATATATATATATATATATGTATATATATATTAAAAAAATCTTGAACAATACTAGCCTTTCAGTCATTTGTTTAATTTTGGTAGAAAACTTTTGATCCATTTCCTTCAATTTAGAAACAAGATCTTCACATCTTTGGGTAAGAACTTTCTTATCATCTATCAACTGATCAATAAACGACAGATGGCGTTGAATAGTAGCTTCATACTCACTCCTTTGTAAGGACAGCTGTTGCTTGTGTTCCTTTTCCATTTCTATTATTTGGACAGAAGAAAACTCTTTCTGTTGATTCTATAATATATATATATATATATATATATATATATATATATATATATATATATATATATATATATATATATATATATATATATATATATATATATATATATATATATATATATATATATATATATATATATATATATATATATATATATATATATATATATGTATATTTATATCCATACATATACATATATATATATATATATATATATATATATATATATATATATATATATATATATATATATATATATATATATATATATATATATAAGGGTATTTCAAAAAAATGACTTTTTAAAATTTCAACATTGCTTTTCATATGGTGCCCCACCATTATTATTACTAAAAAAAAAAATCATCACATTTGGATCCCCCTATCAGTCTGCGCAATAGGCCCAAACATCAATTTTAGGGCGTTTTAGACCCTTTTTTCATTCAATTGTGAGGACTCTTCCCATGGTTCAATTTAAAAAAATTAAATTTGTTTAGGCAATTTTATGCATAAGAGTTAAATTAAAATTCAATGTTAAGCTTTATTTGTTTGCATAATTGGTCAATTAAATAACTATATTTAACGAAAATGTTGATTTTTAGCATTTTGTTGCACTTCGATAAGGTCTGTTTCAGTGCCTTTGGTGTTTCAAATCAGAATGTAATATGTAAAGCAGCTACAGAAATGTCTAAAAAAATTAGATAGTTTTGTGTCTTCTTTTATGTGACTATATTAGGTTGTCTATCTCAATATATGACGTTTAGCAGCATTTGTTATCTTTTAATAATGCCAGAGCATAAAAAAAAAGTTTCAGCACAAGTACTCAAAAAGAAAAAGTTTTCTTCTTTCTCTTTCTTCCACTCTTGAACTTGTTAGCTACAAGGAAAGTGTCCAGTCTCTTCTTCTTTTTGTGGGATTTGTTGATCAGTTCCTAGTTAAAAATAAAATATGTTTGTTGAAATTACCTTAATATTTTCTACAATAGGTTTAAACTTAATAATTTTTTTAAATTGTACCTAAACAATTTTCACAGCTTTCTCACTGCAATCATTAACTACTTCCAGATTTTTGACAAGTTGTTTAAACTCCAGATAATAATCATTCAGGTTCCATGTCTCAACTGGGGTTTTTAACCACTGCAATTCTGCCTTCCCTAGTTCAAGAGATGAAATATTAACCAACTCTGTTCATTTATCAGTGAAATCAAGCTAGGAGTATTATCCTGAAAAAAATCCAGATTCTTCAACAATTCAAAATCTACCTGCTGTCTATGTACAACATAATTCTCAAGCATTGACATAGAATACAGCTTCTTAGCAATCTTGTCACGGTCATGGACCTCTTCATCAGCCAAAGCCATTAAAACAGCGGTAGGATCAATGTACCAGGTGTGTCTCTTCATTGAGTCAATAACAGGTTTTTCCAGCTCAGGTTTGACATCAGAGTACCTTATCATCTACCACAGCGCTTTCATATCCTAAAAATAACCTTTAGATAGCAAAATACTAAAAAGAATAACTTTTATTTAAACTTTACTACATTTTAAATAATAAGAGTATAAAAATTAAAGTAAAAAAAAAACTGAGAGGGAGCAATTGCTGGAATTCCTGCTCTGAGAAACCATTCAGTGTAAAACACTGCAGTGAAGAAAGCCATATCTTTGATTTTCGTTCTTCTCATGGGGTTTGGGAATGTTATTCATTAGAAGGAACATCTTCATAAAGTATATTCCTTTCATCAAAAATGGAGCATGACTTACAGGTTCTGGTTTTCAGAGTCTGTTATGCACATCTCCAGATAGTACCATTACTGTGAGTTCGGCTAACTCTAGATAATCACACCTGCATCCATTCTAAATACTTAAATAAATACAATAAATACTAAAAATAAACACTTATTTTTACAATAAGCAATTAAAATTGAATTTTTACATTGCGTTTTGACTTTTTGCAACATTTAACAAAGCCATAAAAAATTAAGATTCATTCTTTACATTTTTAATTTTAATATCTGATATTAATCATTTGTTTATTGTGCAAAGCGCCAGGAGCTCTGCACATTAAATAAGTTATAATTATTCTAAGTTGCGATTTACAGGATAATGGACTTTTATTTATTTGAAAGCTGTTTAAACTAATTTAAACAACATTTGATAATTTAAAGTAATGACCTTCTTCATCTTTTCCATCTTTATAATGTTTTCGGAGATCTCCAAGGCTTTCTTGAATTGATCTTGCAACCAGTTGTCAATAATATCCTCAATCTTGATTCTGTTTAGTACAGTAGAATCATGATCCAAAGAGTTCCAAACAAGCTTAAGCTTTTTAAAAAGAGGATTGTCTGGTCCATTTGTGTTACTGCTGTGATAGATGTTCCAACAATAAACAATGTGTCTTTCATACACATGATGTCTGTATGCTAATAGAAGTAAAGGCTTATCAACCTCTTTAGCTATTTTAATGCCTACTCCTTTCTGTTTACCAGTGTTAGAATTAGTAGTATCAAAAACACATCCATGAAACTTGTTCGTAATTTCAAATTGGCCAAGAAGTTAAATCTATTTGCTTAGAGTTTGGATTTAGCTTTTAAAAATATAGGTAGTACTGCAGAAGATCTTTGCCATTTGGAAGCTTATTGCTTGGGAGAATCTCTCTAGTTTTCTTCACAAGAAATATTTCTGACATGTTTCTAGTACATTTTATCTTTTTCTTTGAAGGCATTTTTTTTTTTTTTTAACTATCTGAAAAAATATGTATACAGATATAAAGTATAGATATTTACTGAAAATATAGTTATAATAACATTGCTAAACATCAAGTATTAAAGAAAGACAACCTATATGGTCATATTAAAGAAAGAAAACCTATATGGTCATATTAAAGAGGAAAAACCATACACTGACTTTTTTTAGACAATTCTGTAGCTGGTTTTGACACCTTATCAAAGAGCAAAAAAATGTAAAAATTCAACATTTTCGTTAAATATAGTTATTTAATTGACCCATTATGCAAACAAATAACGCTTAACATTGAATTTTAATTTAATTCTTATGCATAAAATTGCCTAAACAAATTTATTTTTTCAAAATTGAACCATGGGAAGAGTCCTCACAATTTGAATAAAAAAAGGGTCAAAAATGCCCTAAAATTGTTTTTTGGGCCTATTGCGCGGACTGATAGGGTGATCCAAATGTGATGAAATTTTTTTTTTTTTAGTAATATCAATGGTGGGGCACCATATGAAGAGCAATGTTAGTTGAAATTTTAAAAAGTCAATTTTTTGAAACACCCCAATATATATATATATATATATATATATATATATAAATACATACATACATACATATATATATATATATATATACATACATACATACATACATACATACATACATATATATATATATATATATATATATATATATATATATATATATATATATATATATATATGTATATATATATATATATATATATATATATATATATATATATATATATATATATATATATATATATATATACATATATATATATATATATATATATATATATATATATATATATATATATATATATATATATACATACATATATATATATATATATATATATATATATATATATATATATATATATATATATTTTTTTTTTTTTTTTTAGTAATATCAATGGTGGGGCACCATATGAAGAGCAATGTTAGTTGAAAGTTTAAAAAGTCAATTCTTTAAAACCTTCTTTTTTCTTTAGTCAGAGTTCAATCCCCTTACACACCCCTGGTAGCACTGCGCTCAACTTGATTCTCTGCGCAACCCTCTCTTAACTCTATAGAGTTAAAATAGGGTTTTAACCACTAAATGTAGCCTCCTTGACTGTAGTAGCCTTTGTGGCTTTAGGAGGTGAATTTCTTGTCTATTTCTGGTTTTTACAATAAAAAAAAAACATCGAAATAGTTGTCTACAACTTTGCGCCACTTATTTGTTATCAAATTTTATTTATTATTAAACTATCAAACACAATAATGACATTAATAAGTAAGGTAATGGTTGAAAACACTTGTATGCAAAGCATATTACATCACCTTGTTTATCAGTGTTGTTAACTTGGTGAAGTAACATGCTCTGCATTTGAGTGCTTGGCCAAGGAAGTGTTGTGAATTAAAAAAGGTATTTTTATAGGCCCTGACTGCACACCACAAATAGTCTCATGTTTAGAAGGTAATCATGGGTATTCCTATGCTTTAGAAGATAATCATGGGTAGTCCCATGCTTCAGAAGATAATCATGATAGTCATTTACTATTATTTTCTATTTTAGATAGTTAACTTGCATTAAATAAAAAATATAACTTACAATTGCTTTTTTCATCATTTCAACAGTTTTTTGTTTTTCTTTAATCTCATTTTTTTGAGCAGATATTGCATCACTTATTTCAGAAGCAACAAAAGAAACAGAATCTATTTCATTTCTTTTATTGGGTTTCTCATCAGATTCAAAAAAATCAGAATTCCTTGGTGAGCGGAAATGACTATTTGCCTATTAAAAATAAATCAAAACAAAAAACTACAAATAAATAATAACAAGATAACATCAAGCAACAGAACAACAAATACTGACAACATACGAACAACAATGACAAAGAAGTTTATATATAAAAGTAAATGCAAGTTAAAAAAAAAAAAAAAAAAAAATAGCAATGAAATTGTTTTATATAAAATAACTCTTCTAAATTTTAAACAACTCACAACTGATAAGACCTCAGTTCTAACTTCATCTTCTACTTTGACAACGTTGTCAAGAAAATCCATGATGCTTTGCAATTTATCAGCAGATAGTAATGAACCTGGATCAGCTTTTCTAAATGTCAAATTTTCATCAGCATCTATAAAAATTAAAAAAACAATCAATAAATGTTTGAAAACTTATAAAAAAGCATAAGTGATGAACTTATTACTATTTTATTCCATTGGGAAACTTTACATATCTTTCCTGCATATTTGAATTTTTAAAAATTTAGTGAAAACATGAGTAAGAGTAAACGATTACTTTGAAACGACATGTTTTTCAAACGTGGTTTTTCAGATCTGCTTCAAAATTGAAAAGAAAAAAAATCATAGCTTATTCATGAAATCTATTTTAAATGCTGGTAATCACCATTTTGTGCTGCTAAGGATTGCACAAATTGTTTACGCAATACTGAAAGAGTAAATGAGCACTGGACATAAATGCTAAAATGTTGGCATATATAAACATATAAGTTGGTTTTGAGTTATGTTTTTGAAAAAATCGCCTAAGTTTGGCCACTCAAGCTTTGAACATTCATATCTTAGGCATAAATGAACATTAATTTTTTTTTTTTTTGATATATACAGAAAACTTAAAGAAAATTGAAAGTTGAAAGTTGAAAACTGAAAGTTAAAATTGAAAATGACTTAAAGAAAATTGAAAACAGAAAACTTAAACAAAATTGAAAACTAACATTCAATATTTTGTTTCAAATGGAACAGCTAATTTGACCGAACTTCCACTACTATATCATAAGTTTGGTCACTATTTGGTCCATTCACAATCAAAATTATTACATTCCAATCAAAATATTGCAATATTACTTCCTAATAGCACATCAGAATATCACAAATTTAACATTCAAATAACACATCACAATAACATTTTGAAATATCACAAATTTAACATTCAAATAACACATCACAGTAATATATTGCAATATCACAAATTTAACATGAAAAATTATGAAAACTTTGTTATTTCATAAAATTATGAACTAAAATTTCTAAACTCAATTAATTTTTTTTTTAATAGACCTTTTCACAGTTTCAATAAATTTGTGGTGCATATTTAATAGTATTTCATGATTCTTTATGCACAGGATCATATGAAAAAAAGTAAATACACATATATATTAGGAAAACATTCTTAAAAGAAATGGTTGTTTACATGAGATTCCTTTTTTTCATAATAAAGACATCAATTTTGCTTTATATAATTTTATTTTAACTATTTTAAGCCTAAAATTTTTTACTGTTTATATGTTTGTATTATAGAAATAGAAGTGTGTTAAATGCACAATAAATATTATATATATATATATATATATATATATATATATATATATATATATATATATATATATATATATATATATATATATATATATATATATATATATATATATATATATATATGTATATATATATATATATATATATATATATATATATATGTATATATATATATATATATATATATATATATATATATATATATATATAACATAAATAGAAATAGAAGTGTGTTTATTGCACAATGAATATTATATATATATATATATATATATATATATATATATATATATATATATATATATATATATATATATATATATATATATATATATATATATATATATATATATATATATATATATATATATATATATATATATATATATATATATATATATATATGTATATATATATATATATATATAACATATATATATAATATATATATATATATATATATATATATATATATATATATATATATATATATATATATATATATATATATATATATATAAATATATACATTTTTTCAAACATCGCATTACCAATAAATTTGTAAAAATTTTAATAAAAATCACAATATTTTTTATTATTGACATGTTTCGTATTCTTACTACATGTTCAAAGATTTAATTTACAATTAAAACTCTGGCAAATAAATTTAAAATTTATTAAATCTATTTACCAGAGTTTTAATTGTAAATTAAATCTTTTGAAAATGTAGTTAGACTACGAAACATGTCAAGAATAAAAAATATTGTGATTTTTATTAAAATTTTTACATATATATATATATATATATATATATATATATATATATATATATATATATATATATATATATATATATATATATATATATAGAGAGAGAGAGAGAGAGAGAGAGAGAGAGAAAGAGAGAGAGAGAGAGAGAGAAAGAAAGAAAGAGAGAGATTTATAAACAAAGAAAATACAACATTTTATGATATTATTAGTTTTATGCCTTAAGGCAATCATTAGGCATGTAATACAAATCAAGAAACAAAAAAAAAACGGTAATTATAAAGCTACAGTGGAGTGTGCTCCATTGTCATAATAGCAAACAACAAAAAGAAAAGTTTAAAAATTGTTGCCTCTTAACCCATATCAAATTTTGAAAGAAGAAATTTGCTTTTATGCCTAAATTTAAGCACCAATTCCTTCCTCTTATTTAATAAATGAAAGGAATTGGAATAAGAAAAAAGGAATTATTTAATAAGTTATCATTAGTGTAAGATATTATGACTTTTCATTAGTTTTCATATAGATATAGGTTTGTTGTTTGCTAATATGATGACAGAGCACACTCCATTTTTTTGAGCACACTAATTTTATATTTAAACGTTTTTTTTTTTAATAAAATTTGCATTACAAGGCTGATTACTTGGATGATTACCAAGGATGATTACCTTTAGGCATGAAGCTATTAGTATCACAAAAAGTTGTATTTAGTTTGTTTATAAATTTATATATACATTTTTTGTCATTTCAGCTCTCCAAGGCCGAAAAGGCCACGACAGACAAGGAGGCTACTTAATTGTGGTTATAACCCTCAACAAGATGAACAAAGCCACTGCGCAGAGAAACAAGTTATGTGCAGTACTACCAGAGACGTGGTGGGGATTGAACTCGGAACCTTACGCTTATGAACTGAGCACTCTACACCACTACACCAATACCGCTATATATATATGTATACATATTTTTTTTTTTTTTTTTTTTTTTTTTTTTTTAACATCTTCACTTCCAACAGGGCTGCAAGCAACCACTATAAGAGTTGGAAGTTACTGGAAGAGAAAAGACTAAATCTGTAGAGCAAGATAACGATTGACTGATGACTTAAAAGATTGCAAATTATATGAATCAGGAAAGCAAGATGAAGGAAGCGAATTCCAAAGAACTGATGTTCGAGGAAAAAAACTAGAAGAATAAGAGTTTTTGAAGCACTTAGGAACAGTCAAAGAAAAAGGATGAGACTTAATTGAATGGCGAGTAACACGAGAATGAATTTTAGTAGATGGCACATTATTTGTATATATATATATGTCAAAATATAAAAGAACTATATATATATATATACATATATATATATATATATATATATATATATATATATATATATATATATATATATATATATATAAATATATATATATAAATATATATACATACATATAGTTAGTTAGTAGTGAACGCTGTAAAAGCCAGTGAGTGTGTTATCAGCCAAAATGATTAATTGCTGCTCATCCAGCAATCAATTGCTGCTTTAAAGCTGTTGACTGAAGGCGATTTAACAATTTCTTCTGGCAGAGAGTTCCACATATTTGCTACTCGATTAAAGAAAAAGTTTTCTCTTTACTTATGTTTTGTCAATTCTTTAGAAATTTTAAAGCAGTGACCTCTTGTATGATTGTTAACAATTGGAAAACGAATGCCTTTTTCTAATTTATCAATATTATTCATAATTTTATACATTTGTATTAGACCTCCTTTTGGTCTCCTTTCTACTAGTGTAGTTAGGTTCAATTCTTCGAGTCTTCTTGTATTAGAAAGATTTCTGATTGATGAAACTTTAGTAGATTTGTGCTTGATTCTTTCAATATAGTCACAATCCGATTTAAGAAATGGAGACCATACTGAAACTGCAAACTCCAGTAATGGACAAACAAAAGTAATATAAAGCAAACGAAGTAATTTATAATTGAAACAAACAAATGATTTTTTGATAGGACCAAGCATTTGATTTGCTTTGGTAGAAGCATTAATAACTTGATTTTTCCATTTTAGGTTTGTATTGAAAAGTACTCCCAGATCTCTTTCTGTATCTGACTCCGTTAATTAAATACTATTTAAATTATGTAGATACACATTTAACACATTCTACACATTTTGGTATGTTAAACAGAAGAAGCCTAGTTTGAGACCATTTGTAGACAATATCTAGATCATTTTGAAGATTAAAAATTTATTAAAAAGCAAAAATTACTTTTAACAAAACAAATTTATTTAGATGACTGATGTCATCAACTTATTGCTTCTGATGTGATCAAAATGAAATTTGCAGCATCTGGAGATTGAGACTCAATTGCTATTTTAGCAATAAGAGGGAGGGATTTAAAAGTCATAAAATGTTTTAAGTCTCAAAAATCAAGAGCCGTTGCCATTTGAACCCTGTGTCTGTTGAGAAAGTTAGTAGATTGCAATCTATTTTAGGTCTCTCTTTGAAACAAACTCACAAAGCAGCTATTTTTTCAGAATTTGGAGTGGTCAAAAAATCAATTAAATCAGGTTTGATTGGAAAATTAAATCAACAATACAAAGCACTTGACTTATTCTACAATTCAACAATAATGGACTTTGATGTTTCCAATGGTGATGAACAAAGTGGAAAAGCTCAACGTTCAGTTAATTTTTGAAATGACATTTTTGGTTTGGTTGAACACATCCTTAAACATCGAGACCTTCCACCAGATGATTATATAATCAAAGTAGGCATTGATGAAGTTTTTCAAAGTTTGTATAAATATGTTGGATAGCCTAAAAGAACAAAGAAAGCATAAGTTTTTCTATTTAAAAGATG
Source organism: Hydra vulgaris (assembly GCF_022113875.1). Lineage (NCBI taxonomy): Eukaryota > Metazoa > Cnidaria > Hydrozoa > Anthoathecata > Hydridae > Hydra > Hydra vulgaris. The sequence continues at coordinate 2,798,584 of NC_061166.1, forward strand.
CATCTTCTCAAGCCTTTTGTGACTCAGGAGTAAAGAAACTCTAGAGTCTGTGAAAGAATCTTATGAGAACTTGAAGCAAATTTTAGAATTGCTTTGTCTTGAAAGTGTTACGTTTACTGCAGCTGTGGACATGAAATTTGCAAACACTTTTTTTGGATTAGGCTCAGCTGCATCCACATTTCCCTGCTTTTGGTGTGAAACTTCAAAGAAAGATTTTTGAAACCAAGAAATGATAGGGCAATTAAGGACACTTGGGAGAATGGGATCCAATGCCAATAATTATCAAAAAGATTTCAGTGTTCGTTCACAAAAAGCAAAGCTCTCGGCAGCAAGATAAAAAAGTTGCATGAACCTCCCTCTACTTGATCTTCCAGATGAAACAAAAAGTCTTGATATTTTGGCAATCATGGAATTGCATATGGTTTTAAGACTATAATTTTAATAACTATCCTTATCAAAACAAATTCTTGCTCTTTGAAAGCTACTGACTGATCTATAAAAGTAAACACCTACAGGCCACCAACACATGGAGGAGAATTCAATGAAAACCAATGTAAGCATCTCTGCGCAAAGAAACGAGTTGAACATTTGATCCCCACTACGTCCCTGGTAGTACCAGTAACGTGTTGGGGGTCATTTGATTGTGGTGGGGATCGTTTGATCCCTACTATGATCAAATGATCATGGTGGGGATCAAACTTGGAACTTCTTGTTTATGAAGCAAGCAATTTACCACTACACCCCTACCACATTTATGCATCATGCTGTGATTATGGCATGTTATTATGTTATTTTCTATTCTATAGTTTATAAAGAACAGCTTTAATAACCTAATGTGAATAAATAATCTAATGTAAAAATAGAAAATATAATGTAAAAATATGTTTACAATGAAATTTTCTATTTTAAAATTATCTCTGGGTAACTGTTTGAGATCAGTGCCAATTTAACCAACAGACACACTGGACACGTGCCAGGAGGCCACGGAGATTAAGGGGCCAGAGCATCTAAGTGAATTTTTGAAAAATATATAATTTGAAAGAAAAAATATTATCAGCCTCAAATTAATTAAAATAATAGTATTTCCTTGACTTCCTCTCATTTGCCAAAGATTTTTAATCTTCGCAATAAGAGCGCATACGACATATCATAAAGACGTTTTTTTTAACGACTTGAAAAAACTTTTGAGTTTGAATTCAATATGGAATGCGATTTGATGAGTCTTGATTTAATGTTTTTTTAAAAGTTTGTTTGTGTATGATATTTTATATAATTATTTGTATTAGTTAGTCAATCGTATCCTAACATAAGACATTTGTGAAGTGTTAGTCGATGTTATTTTTATTTTCAGTAACAATGTATAAGTACTATTTATTTGCAACTTTTATTTTTCAGTTTGTTATTTAAACTGTTTGCTTTTTATATAACTTTTTAATTTAATTGTATAACTTAAATTCAAATTATATTCTTATTACGCAGACTTGGTCGGGAAGCAGGTGCAATCGCACTCGATAATTGATTATGGAAATAATATTTAGTTGCGTAAAACCGGCCAGATTTATTAGTCGTTTTGAGAACATTCAAAAAACAAACAAAAAAGCGCAACAAGATTAACTGGACCGTTGAGAGACAGTTTAAAAAAAACCAGCTTTTAACGCAAAAAAACTTTAAGCAAAAAAATACGATTAGAGCAAATATTTTTAGAACGTTGTGTTTTTATAGTTTTTTTTATAAAATTAGGCGACATTTTTTATATAAAGTAACAACTTACTATTAACGAATGTTTAATAAGGAACAAATGTTTTTTAATTTATCAACGAGTATATAATTTTTATTTATATACTTATGTCTTATTTCCAGTGCTGGATTGAGGAGCTGGGGGAGAGGGGGATGGGGTAGAAGAACTATAGCCCCAGAACTCACAATGTTAGAGGCCACAAAATAGTCAAAAGGACCATTCGGTATTTTTTTTAGTCATTTTTACGCTATGGCACATAATAAATGCCACTAAAATAATGCAGCCCGCGGCGCTGAAAAGTCCAACAAGATTCAACCAGTAAAACTAACTCTAGATGATTTATTTATAAATAACATTTTTTTAATAACTGTTTTATGCTTCGCGTAGTTTGAAAAGTTTAACACATTTGAAACTGTTCTTTTTAGTAAGATGAACAAATGAAATAATCAAATCATTGAGTTACTGTAGAAATTCAATTAACAAAATAGAAATTAACTAAAAACGTTAAATTACTTAGTTAGGAGGAAGCGGAACAGCTTCACATTACCACTGATAATGTTTAGTGAGTGGGCTTTATAATTTTAATTAGTATTTAAAACAGAAAAGAGTCAAGTATAGCAAGTTTGTAAGAATGGCTGAAGCAAAAATAATTGAAGTTAGTTAACCAATTTCTAAGAACTTAAGAACATATCTTTCTAAGAACTTAAAAACATAAATTTAAAACATTTATTTTTGCAAACAATTAATGTTAGTTTAAAACATTTATAGCTTTGTAGATTTGGCTTCGAGAATGACATAGTATTAATATAAAAGTTCGTTTGATAGTATATTGTTAAAGCAATTAATGCCAGAAATCTCAACGAAAACATAACAAAACTCAAATAATACAACTTTTTAAAATAATTCAACAGAATACTCTAGAACATTTGGTTAGTATTTTTTTAATACTCTAGAAATTTCCGCTAGTATTTTTTGAACCAATAAAATTAGTTGTTAGTAGATTTGGCGGGTTTTTTGTGTTCGCGAACATTCTATTTTTATTTTTCCACACAAAGTTTGAGAACATTTGAGTTTATGTATGTTTCCTTGTAAGTTCAAAATATTCTAAGATTTACGATAACTTTATAATTATTTTGCGAACAAACAAAAAAACATGCTTGAACTTAAATGTTCTCAAAACGACTAAAAAATCTGGCCGATTTTTCCAAATAAATATTATTTCCGTGGTCAGTTATTGAGTGCGATTGCACCCGCTTCCCGACCAAGCCTGATTACGTGGTATTTATCTAAAGTGATATTGGGATTTAGTGAACAGATTAATTGTTTAATTTAATAATTAAATATTATTATAAATAATTAAGAATAAAATAAATAAAATGAGTAAGCAAAAAAGTCTTGATAAATGTCAAAAAAAAGAAAAAGAAAATCTGGAGGAGCTTGTCGCATAAAAGCAGAAGAAAAAAGAAAGAAAAAAGGAGATGAAATCATTTCCAAATTACCAAAAATGATAAACTTTTTCTCTCTTTTTCAACCAAAAGATATAAATCGTTTTTAATTATTAAATTAATAAAAGGCAAATAAATCTGTTTTTAAATTTTCAAAGGAAAAATATCGCTATTTATGCAAATAGGTCCATTCTCCAGTTCTTAATAAAACTCAAAATAAAATGTACCAAATCGTCCTTTAGTGAACATGAGCAGACAATAGAGCACTTTCATGTCATTGTCACATTTTCATCTCGGAAAAAGCAGTCAAGGGAAGGATAGATTTAAAGTTTACCAAGCAATAACAGACTGAAAAAGAGTATTGGACCCAAGCTCTACGAAGAACAATGTAAATTATCAAGCATCTCTCTTCTAGGTTTGTGTGTAATATATAGAAAATTTAAATACATAAATTTAAATTAATAGTTATAAATATTTTAATTGAATCACATTTATCATGTGATATCATTAAATAATTGAATCACATTTATCACGTAATAATGCTGCTTAAATATTTTTCAAAATTGAAAATAATTGGATATTTTATTTATTGTTCATTTGAAGAGGATTATCATTCCGCAAATCAGATAAAAAACTAGTATCAATACCCAACGGAAACTTTATTGGATGTATTGAGCTATTAGCAGTTTGATCAAGTTTGATCCTTTCCTCGTCCAACACTTGATTATTCATGGAAATAAAGGAAAGAGAAGTACTTTGTATTAAAGACATTTAAAGACATTTGCGAAGAACTCATACACTTGATAGCCGCCTAGGTTTTGAAACTTATAGATAATATGATCATCCTTAAGTAACTAGTTATAGTATACATATGTAGTATACAATATTTTTCAACCATCGTTAATTCTACTCCCGATAAGTGGCACATTGAACAACTCTGCTTTATTCTGCATTATGTTTTACAAAACAGAGAACCAGTTGAGCGGTTCTTAGCATTCATTTCAAGGCATAATCAATTTGCAGTTTCCATGTTTGAACTTGCTTTAAAAAAGTTAGATTTGAATGGGATCAACATTCAAAATTGCCGTAGCTAGTCATACAACAATGACAGCAAAATGTCTGGAATCTTCTTTGGCTTACAAGTAAGAATTAAAAAGATTAACGTTCTTGCCAAATACATTCCATGTGCTCCTCACTCTTTGAACTTCATAGAAGTAAGTGCCGCGGAATCCAACAGAGCTACTGTTAGTTTCTAAAGTATTCTTCAAAAAATTTATATCTGATGCTTGTTTAGGCATTGAAAAGGATTACAACTTCTATTTACAACTTCTTCTAAGGGTTACAAACTTTGTTTGCAACTTTTATTTACAAAGTAATTAAAGGGATCACAAACTCTCAACACATGTTGTGTTCATTTTAAAGATAATGTTAACAAAAAAGATTTGAACCAAGCTTTTTTGATTAAAAATTAATAATGAATGAAAAAAACTAATGTTGTTGTTTTAGCTCTCCATTTTTTTCAATAACTCATTCAAGTCTTCAAATTATACGTCGCAATCTACAGACTTTGGCAATTCCTTTGAAGCGCATTTAATTCATAAAAGTTTTAGTATTTGACGCCACGGTTGACTTTTAACAAATGAAAAGTGTAATTACACAAAGCTGCGTTTTTCTACTTTAATTCAAAAAGTATGTTTATAGTTGCTCCTATAAAAGTAAAAACAATAAATTATTTTTATTTTTATAGGAGCAACTTACCTTTTACAGATATCTTAATAATTTTTAGATTTTTATCTTATTTATATTTCTATTGTTTTTAAATTAAAACAAATATTAAAACTTTACTTACCTTATGATTTTCATAATTTATTAATTTATATAAATGATTTACTTACCTTATGCTTTTCATATTACTTATCTTACGTTTTTCATACGAGTATTTTACATTATATAGAACTTTTTATATACGGTCTCTTGTTTTTGTGCAAGAGAGCGCAGTATTATATATTCTGACTCTTACCTATTTTTATTTAAACAATGGGAACTATTTTCTAACTTCTCTGGTTATTTTTATGCTATGACACTATTTTGTTTTCCAGTCAAAAAAATGTATTTATTAACAATTACTTTCATAAACTGACAGTATTAATTGGAGATATTTGATGAGTTGTTAACTTTTTTTTTGTTAACTTTTTGTTAACTTTTTGTTAATTTATTATAAAATTTTTTTGTTTACGTTGATTTAATTTAAATTGTTAAATTTGCTGAACTGGATACGGATAAAAAGGAAATAGCATTTTATTTTACATTTGATTTTTGATAATGAAATTTTTAAAATGTAAGCAACTCCATACCAATTAGAACCTGTTAGGGTTATGAAAAAAAAGTACAAGAATACACTAAACAATACAGTTGACAGTAGTACCAGATATGAAAATTCGTGAAAAGAAATGTGAGATCCTGATTTTGCATTAAAAGTACAATTAATAGCAACACAAGTCGGCATTATAAATTTTGATTATAAGTTTACTGTTCAACTAATATTTAACAAAAATATGGACAAATTATTATTAAATAATGCAATAATTAACACATTAATTAATGGCAACAATTCAAGATAGATGGTAATTTAAATTGTCAAAATGTCATAACGCGCATTAAAAAACATATTATATTTGGTATTTCCCAATTTGTGTTGTATTTGGCATTTGTCTCTTAACATGAAAAATTGAAAACTTTTAAAAAACGCAATTAACAAATGCAAATTTTCAAGCAATTTTCTTTTATTAAAAGAAAAGTTTATTCAACGTTTTTTTTTTTATTCGACAAAAAGTTACTATTAAACTTTTATTTCTCTTATCTGAAAATGAACGAGTGATGTAAAAAAAATATATATATTATTCTATACAACTCTTACTCATTCAAAGTTTAATTACGCAAAACTTTTCTTTCTCTTTTGTACTACAGCTTAACAAACATCTTAAAAAGCACACACAAGCACACACAAGCACACACAAGGAACTGGATTTATGAAGCTTTTACAAGACAATACACAAAAGATTTGCCTGACAAAAAATATATTTTTTTTTGTAGCAAAAACAGTTTATATGCTTTAGTAAAACTTCTAAGGCAAACACGTTTTAAGCCAAAAAAATTTTTTATTTCTACCATTGAATGTGCAAAAACTTCCATACCTGGAAACATCAAATATAAATTCTTGATCTTTGAACTTATAACTTTCAACTTGTAACTTTTTTCTTGTATCAAAGGAATATCAATGTAATCTTTGTTACCCATAATTTAACATTAAACATTAAAATTCAATAATAAAAAATTATTATTTAAGTCTCAAAAAAAGAAAAAACAATATGGATATAAAAATAAATATGGATATAAATAATGGAAATAAACAATATGAATATAAAAATCATGGATAAAAAAAAAAAAAAATTACCAAATGTTTGTTCTTTGATAATTGGTTCATCTTCAAGTTCCTTTAAAGTGTTCATTATTTCCATAAAAGTATTACTGTTTGAATGTTCTTTAAACTTCTCTTCTTCAATTGTTTCAACTATCAGATTCTTCTCATCTTCAACTGTCAGATGATTCATAAAATTTTGTTTTTGATTGTTTGGTTGATTAAATTGATGGCTTTTTGTCCCTCTATTAGATGACTAAATGTCAAAAAAAAATATACATTGGAGGGGAGGGGGAAGGAGGGTTTAGCCTTAGAAAAAAAAACTTCAGTGAGAGTTGATACAAAAAAGAAAGAAAATATATATTTTTTAAAAAAGCAGAGAAATTATTAACCTCCAAATTAGTATCTGTCAACCTAGTAACAGATGATGATGTATCAGGTCCGGATAAAGAATGCAATGTTTCAGATCTAGGAACTGGGGAAATATTGGTTTTTGCAATGTATAATGTACTTCCATTATCACATGACAGTTTAATATTTTTATTGTTCTTTGAAGGTGTCAAAAAAGAATTGTTCTTGTTGAGTGTCAAAAAAGAATTGTCGTTGGGCTAAAACAAAAAACGACTTATCTTCATATTATTATTTAAATTTTGGAAAAAAAAATTCTTGAAAAAAAAAAAAATTCTTGTCAAAAATTATTCAAAAACAAATTATTCAGTATTATTGAAAACTAAATAATTAAAATAAAAAATTTATAAAAAAAATTTATAAATTAAAAAAAAAAATTAAAAAAAAATAATAAAAATTAATACAAAACACATATATGCTAAAATCTCTAATATTATTCAACAAAGTTATTGATAAAAATAATTACTTGAGGTTTCATATTACTTCCTTTTGTCAACCTTTTTGCATGCATTTCATCTATAACTTTTTGTCTGGCTAATCGAGCTTTTTCTTCACGTCGTCTTACTTGATCATAATGAACTTTTTTACTGTCATCCTATTGCAGACAAAATATGTTATAAAATATTTTATAAAAATCTTGTTTAATATTTTTTTGCGGATCTTAGCACAATACAAGTATATCATCACGATCATTTCACAATCGCCATTTTTCCGTGTTGTGAGATATTAAAAGAAATCAATCACTATTTTTTCTCTTACAGCACAATAAAACAAACAATAAAACTATTGTCTAATTAATTTAAGATAATATCTTAACTTAATCAGAAATATTTTTTATTTTTTTAATTTGATGCATAAGAAAATTTTTTTTAAATTCTTATAACATTAAAAAACAATGTAACTGTGAAATGATCATGATGATATGAAGAATAATAAAATTTTAGAGTTAGAACAAAATTTGTTTACCAGATTTATAAATGTTGAAAAATATATAAAATTATGTAAAAATGTATAAAATTATAGTTGAATATATAAAATATAGAAATGTTTATTATTTAAAATGCTGCATGATTCAATTGTTTTTAAACAAAATATTTAGTATATTTCAATATAATCTGTGTCCTTAAAAAGTCCTAAAAAATATATTCAAATTTATACTTTTATATACGAAACCAAATATTTATAGATTTATACTTCAGTAAATAGACTAGCCAAATTACTGTGTCAATCAATGTGGGACTCAATGTAAGGTAAACTCAATGGTGTTATGGGGTTGATTTAAAACTTCGTTCAAAAAAAGCCTTAAAAAAAAATGAGCAGAGTCTCAACTTTTGGTCAGTATTTTATCACAAAAAAATTTTTGAAAAAGATTTTGATTGTTCTAAATAATTAAAAATATTTTAAAATATTATCTATACTTGTACACTGTACAATTTTTTTTTGTTCCTACAAAGCTGCAAGCAACCACTGTTATGGGGTTGATTTAAAACTTCGTTCAAAAAAAGCCTTAAAAAAAAATGAGCAGAGTCTCAACTTTTGGTCAGTATTTTATCACAAAAAAATTTTTGAAAAAGATTTTGATTGTTCTAAATAATTAAAAATATTTTAAAATATTATCTATACTTGTACACTGTACAATTTTTTTTTGTTCCTACAAAGCTGCAAGCAACCATTATTCATGTTAAAAACATTAAAACATGTTTTGAATTAGTTAAAACTTTATGATCTAAATAAAGTTAAAATTTTTTTTATAAGTTTGGTACATAAAATTTTTTTTTTAACAAGTGCTTGTAATATGGACACCCCACAAAAAACATACAAAATAGGAAACATAAAGTGGTTGCAGCTTACAAGTCAGAGTTAGGACTAGAAACATCAAGTGGTTGCAGATTGACATTATTTTCTCTTAAAAAAAAAAAAATTCCTGATGTATAGTATAGTAGTATAGCCATATAATAAAAAAATTGAATCTGGTCTGTAGTTTTGAGCTTTAAAATTGAATGTGTTTAAACCACTCAGTAAATATCCAGCTAGTTAGTGATCCAACTCCTTTTGATCTAACAGCTGCCTTACATACTAAATCTGCTCATTTTTCTTTTATGTAAAAATATCAACAAGATTCATCACATCAACATCAAACATCAGCATCAGATACATACCACTTTTTTCTTCACAACTTAAAAAAGCCTGAATGTCATTTGCAATACAATATTGAAGTACAACAGGTCTGATGTCACCTATTGTTAAAATATGTTTTCATGTTAGGAATAATAATTAATACTTTTTCTTGTGTATCACAAAACATATTTTTTTTGACCTAAACATTGGAATATTTTTGTTTGATGCTACATTACTGGATGACATACCTTCTACAACAATATTTTTCACAAAATACTGCGATTCCTGTTTTATTCTGCAATCTTGCTATAAAACATTTTGCTTATTTTATGTGCAATTATTCAAAAACATTCATTAAAAAAAAAATCATTATTTATATTTAATTTAACTTCATTATACTAAAAGTTCTACAACAAAACAATTTATCTTTAAAAATATTTTATTTACCAGAGTTACTAGAACAGTTGTAACATTAGTAGTAGTAATAGTACTCTGTAGTAGTACAGAGTTACTAGTACTGATAGTAACTAGTATAGAGTTACTAGTACTGATAGTAACTAGTATAGAGTTACTAGTACTGATAGTAACTAGAACAGAGTTACTAGTACTGATAGTAACTAGTACAGAGTTACTCGTACTGATAATAACTAGTACAGAGTTACTAGTACTGATAATAACTAGTACAGAGTTACTAGTACTGATAATAACTAGTACAGAGTTACTAGTACTGATAATAACTAGTACAGAGTTACTAGTTAACTAATACAACCAAGTTGATAATAATAAAGAAATTTAAAAAATTAAAATTAGTGAAACACTTGAATCAAATTTAAGTAGTAAACTTTCAAACAAAAATATTTTTCAAAAAAACCCAAAATTATTTTTTTATTTACTAACTAACTTGTAAAACTTAAAAAAATTTAAAATGGTATCTATAATTGAAATAGCATTGAATTTTTTTTAAGCACTAGCATTTTTCAATGGTATATTGTCATTGATGGTAAATACTTTAAATAATGGTATCTTGTCTTTAAACAATGGTATCTTGTCTTCAAATAATGGTATCTACTTTATTTTTAAACAAATCTGATTTTTAAATGGAAAATTAAATGCAGAGGTATCAACATCAATTTAAAATTAAGTTGAATTAATAATCAAAACAAGTTATACAAATTTCAAAAATTGCTTTTTTCAAAACTGCCTGAACCTAAATAAATTTTTTAGTTTTTATTAGATTAAATAGAAGATTCCTATTACAGGGTGGCCAGCCTTTTTAAACATATAGTAATATTAGGATATTTTAGGATTTATTAGGAGGCATAGCCACCCTGTATTAGTTTTCTATTTTCTCTGAAGTATAGTTAATTTCTTATAATTGTAAATTTAAAAAGTTAATGACAGCATTATGAAATGAAAGGTAATTTTTTATGAACAACAATCATTTATTATTATTGAAAAAAAAGTTATATTATAAAATAAAGATTGCCAAAAGTCTTAAACAATTTGTACTTACTTGTTTCTCGAAGTTCATTCTTGTTTCTATTTGAAATTTCTTGCTTCCCATCATCTTCTGTATTTTATCGGCACCTCTATCTCTATCGAGAGAAACTTGTTTCCACCATGACTGAATTTTCTTGGCAGCTTGCTCTTGGATTCTAATAGATGGTGATACATATTTGATTTCACTTATTTCTTCTATTAAATGTGGTTGGTTTGGTATTTTGTTACTTCTATCAGCAATTAGAGAGTTAACTTTTGATACTTCATGCAGCACGGTTTCATCTTTGTTACCTGAATTTTCATTAAAAGATGAACATTGGTTTTTATTATATAAAAATTGTTCTTTATTAGACAATTTATTTTTATTAGTAGAGATTTCAATTTCATCATGCAAATGTCTGTCTTTATTAGTTGAGGGTTGTACCCCATAATGCAATAACCTATCTTTATTTTTACTACTTGGTGTTTTATTATTCTGCAATATTTTTGTTTTTTCTTTTGCTTGTACTTTTATGTCATTTTTTTTTGAAAGTTTATTCGTGTTTATAAAATTTGAAACTTTGTTATGAGACTTGTTATTAGGTTCAGATGCTGAAGGTATTTTATGCTTTTTTGAAGGCAACTTAGTATTCCAACTCGGAAAACTGTCATCGCTGTCAGAAAAATTTTTAGTTATTTCAAAATCATCTTGTGAGGAATCTAGTTTAACTGACTCTACCTGACGATTAGCCTCAACTAGCTCAATAGAAAAGTTTTTTCCATTTTCATTATTTTTACAAGTTTTTGAAGAAGATTCCTTATTTGACTCAATATCAACATTTTTGCAAGTAACTACATTATGTTCAAACATTTCCTTTTTCTTGGAAGCATTTAAAATGGTATTCTGGAAGTTACTATTCTTAACAGAAAGAGTGTTGACTGAACTTACAGAGACTGGTACATCATGAGTTTGAAAATCAAGAAAATCATCAAGTGATGGGCGAGACCATGTTGTATTGGATATTTCACATCTGGGCTAAAATACAAAAAATTAACATTCTTATTTAAAATTATTATTCAGGTATTTATATAGTAATGATCTAGCAAATTAAATTTGTAAAAAATAACAACAAACAAACAAAAATTTAATGATAAAATGTTAAAATATAAAACTTTTTTTTTTGAATAAGGTTTTTTAAATAATATATTATAAATTATTGGATAAGTTTCTTATAATTTCTTTTTTTCACTATCAATTACCAAAACTAATTAACCGATACTATCTATTATGTTTCATTATTAACTCCACCTTACTTCATCCTTACTTCATCCTTACCTCCACCTTACTTCATCCTTACTTCCACCTTTAAATTACAGGGGATATCCAATAATTTTTATTTTTATACTAAAAATACTTTTTATAACAAACGCATTTATATACTAAACTGAAATTTCTCTTAGCAAATTTTTTTCAGTTAAATTTATTATGATAAAGAATTTCGTGCTCATCAAAAATTAATATATATTAATCTATAGTGTTCTAGTTTGATGTTGATGTAGAAAAAAAAAATCATAAAACTGCTAATATTTACTATTTTTTATAAATCTTTTTTATAACGTTACATTGCTTAACAAAAAGTACTGGTTTCCATTAGAGTTAAAATAAATATTAAAAACAAAAATAAATTGCTTTTATAAGGTAAAACTCTTTTTTATAATTTAATAATGATAATTCAGTCTTCTCACAAATATACCATCGATGTACATTTTGCTGCAAATATTCTTAACTGTCAGTCAATTTAAGGACGTTTAAGTATGTCTAACCCCAACGGTCAGTCATGCATGTTTATTACCCAGCACTTATCTCTAATGGTCAGTTAATGAATGCATAATTTTGAATATAGTTTTTTTATTTTTTTTATTTTAATTCACCTCCTCAAGGCCGAGAAGGCCACTACAGACGAGGAGGCTACTTATTTGTGGTTATAACCCTCTCTCAACTCTATAACTCCAAAACACGAACCTTGACGAACAAGGCGGCTGCGCGGAGAAACGAGTTGAGTGCGGTACTACCAGGGACGTGGTGGGGATCGAACTCGGAACCACTCGTTTATAAAGCGAGCGCTCTACCACTACACCACTACCGCAATAAAGCAAAAGATTAACTTGGCAGCATATTATACAATAGCCAAGCAACAATACTGAACATTTTGGACTTAATCAATGGCGGACAATACCGGCAAGCATTTTTCTAGTGCCTTTTGCAAGATATTAGATGCTGTGGCAGAGGAAAAGCAACATAAGCAACTTAGTTACTTGGTCTAACTGTTGCGTCCCTCAAAATCAGAACAGTATAATATCAAATAGTGTGTAACATTACAAAATACTCACTTTCTAGTCATTTATGTGTCCAGAAAGTGGATCATGTGCATAATTAAACTGAAAAACTCACAAGAATAGCTAGTTTTTATAATCCACTTGGATTGATAAGGTTAACAGAAAAAATCCATATCATTATTAACATTCAAATAAATCCACAAGACTTTAAGGACTATTGTTTAACGACAAAGCTATTTAACTTGAAAACAAATGTCATCAATTTCTAAAGTTTTAAATGTTAAACCAAAAATTAAAACTTGAACAATTTGAGGTTGTATTTTCTTTTGTGCTTCTCCAGGACCGAGATTACTAAAAGGTGGTTCTTCACCTATAAAATAACAGAATGCGATGAAAAGCTTTTAGGCCATAATGTAATGGTTACTAAATATAATATAAGAGTCGAATCTTGTTAGATAATATGGTAATTATTGTTTATTTTACTATTTTTCAGTAACAAAATTTAAAAGTAGTTAACTACTTCAATCACAAAATTTTTAAGTAGCTAAAATGTTTTTAACTACTGTTATAAGAATGGTTAGAACTTTGTCATAGTAAATTTCACTATGACAAGATTCTAACTGCATTTGGAGGTATTTATTTTTCAATGAAGAGTTAAACAATTTTAGTTACAAATAGTGGTACTGAAGGCTTATGTTGTCATGGGTGAAAAAGATTATCAATTGATACTAATAAATTTTTATGGTAGGAACAATTTTCGACATTGATTTACTCAAAACTACTCATAGATCAGTTAAAACCTTGTTGACAAGTTGGTTTGAGCCAACGCGACAATTTGTAATTATTTCAAATTTTTCTTGTAGACAAAATATATATTTTTCTCATATATTTTCTTATATTTTTATTATATCTTGTCAAACCAACGCAACAAATTACTATTTCTAATTTGCTTTAATCACTTGTTTTCCAGTCCTTTTTACTACTTTTGCTGTTGTAAAAAGGACTGGAAAACAACACTATGCAGCTAAAATCCAGATAAATGAATTTTCTAGGCTTTACTAATAAATCTCTAAGTGTTGGCGAAATTCAAAAAAATTTATAGGTTGTTTTAAATAAGTTGTGTTGGCATCTCAAACTCAAAAAAAAAAAAAAATTGGTTGTTTAAAAAAATTATTAATCAAAAATAATTACACTCAATAAACATGAAAATAAAAAAGAATTATGCATTTAAACTTTGTACTAAGTAATAATTTAAATTTTAACTAACAAAACCTTTTACTTCAAATGCTTTAGAACAAAAACCCTTTAACTGTTTTAATAAAACTTTTTTTTTTTTTTTGTAATTATTATAAATCATTAAAATAAAAAAATTAATACCGTTTCATCATCTATGGGTGGTTTTAAGGCCCATGCAGGTTTCTTTATTGCTTTCCCATCTTCTCTACAAAAAAATTAAGATTTTGTGAAATCTTTTTAAAAACTTTAAAGATTACTAACTTTTTAAGAATAAGAAGTATGTATATATTTAACAGTAAGAAGTATGTATATATTTAACAGTAAGAAGTATGTTTATATTTAACAGTAAGAAGTATGTATATATTTAACAGTAAGAAGTATGTATATATTTAAAAATAATTATTAAAAGAAAATTATTTCAAGAAATAAACAAGTTTATTGAAATAATAATAAGATTGTGGCATAAAGTGGAGCTGAACAAATGAATATGACTGTGACAACCGAACTATAAGTTTTCATTTTGTTTTCAAATAGATGTTGGAACTGTTTTTTAACGCATTTGTTGTTTATTTAAGTTTATAACTATATCGTAAAGTATGTTCCAAATGTCCAGGACAATCGCAAGATCCTGAATTTTTTGGTGGGTGGATCTAGAATGTAATATTAAGACCTGTGCTTACCTTTAAGTATTGAACGGCATCTGCTTGTGTGCTTCAAGACTTGACCGATTGGATTTAGAGTACGCTAGTTGATCCTAATATTTTTTTTCCCTTTGCAAACGATGGCTCTACTTAACACTTTTTTTTTTAAAAAAAATTATATATAATTCACTCTTGATCAACCGCTGCAAGCAACCACTGCAAGCAACCACTTTTAAGAAGACTTGAAAAGTTTTAAAGTAAGGAAAACATGAAGATAAAAGAGAGTAATAAAGTGCAGTTAAAGTGCGGGGAAAAAAAGTAGACAAATAAAAGTTTTTTAAATAAAAGATTTGATAACTCCACTTGTACTTGTTTGATTACTTTTTCATCAGCAATAGTGATATCATGTGATAGGAACCCATGCCGGGTTGCAATATTCAAGGTGAGGCCTCACAAGCATGCTATAAAGTGTTTTAAACATTGAAGAATTTTAGTATCAAGGTTTACCTTTAGTATCAAGGTTAACCCTAGTTTAGTATCAAGGTTAACCCTAACCCTGAACAGATCCTTGAGGATCAATTCTTGGTCTGACTCCCCACTCAAAACCTTTAGAGTAAGTTTTCGTCAACAAGTTCTTTTGGTTACAACTTTGATTTTGGTCCGAAAGGAAGAGTGTATATAATAATAAATAAATAATAAAATAAAATGAAATAATGATGACATAAAATCATAAATAAATATTATATAACAAAAAATGGCTAGCATTTCTTATTATCCTTGTTATTACTACCATTTCCTGTAGCCTAAATCATATCAGTCATTATTGCAATAAAACGGACTTCCCAACAGAAAAGCCAACCACTCACACTCCTCCCAAAATTAGGCAACATAAATTTTAGAATTAGAAATATGGATATAGAGACAAACAGAAAAAGTATACAGAATTAATATAACAAATACAAACAATAATATATATAGTAATAAACAATAAAATATAGTACAAACACATTAAGATGTAAAGATCACATAGTACAATATTATTCACTATATAATAAATAAAGAAAAAGAAAATTTAGATAAGTATTAGTCATTTTTGATAAGTTATAAAAAAATTTTAAAGTGGAAAACTAGTCATAGTAGCTGACAGATGTAAAACTGAAAACAAAACCGCTGTAAAAAAAACAATAAGATCTTAATTGAATAGAACTATATTCCGAATAAAATAACTAGACAATTCAATTGTAGTATAGGGTTAAGCCTATAAAACGGTCAAAATGTGCTACAAATCTAAGCCACTAAACATCACTATCCTGATTCTTTATGTAACTATTGGGTATGATTTGTCATTGCTGTGTTGACTATGTCAAGTCTAGTCCAATCAGAGGCCAGTTACAAGAGTGAATTAAAACCAAAACAATCTGGGAAGTGCCAGTCATGTATCAAAGAGCCCACGATGGGTTAGATACTTATTCATGGAGAATCTCTGACATAAGACATCACTAGAAAATGCCCTGGATTAGGGTCAGTCCCGTAAGGGATCAGTGTAGAGAGCTGTTTGACAATGTAGTCATACCGATAAGGATGATAAAAGCATCACAAAATATATGAAAAAATATGTATCTAAATATAAAAAGAAGAAATTAATTAGGTGATAAGTTAAAAAAATATATAATCTAAATAAATTATTGAAAAGGAAGGAGTCACTGCAGAAACCTGACCAAAGAAGTGACACCAAATATTAATAATATTAATTTAAAAAATAATATAAATAACAATAATAACTTTATTCATTAAGAGAGCAAAAATAACAGCAAAAATAATAGTTTTTAAAACAACTATAATAATAGTAATAATAAAAATAGCAGTAATAAAAATAATAAATAATAATGACAAATACAATAAAGTTTCCATAAAAATAGTAAGAAGAAAAAGAAAAATAAGAAAACTAAAAGAAGTTAATAATGAAAAAAATTTTTTATTTAGAATTTGTTTAAATTTATTTTAAAGTTTTAACCTTTCAAACTCATTCACAATGCACACAAGACTTCACTGACACTGATTTGTAATTGAATACTTCGATTCCATTCACTGATGCACTGATGAGTAATTGAATACTTACCATACCTTAAAGTTTTATAGGGAAGTTCATTTAATTTTCAATTATTGATGTTTTTGGTTAAATGTGAGTGTATAAATCAAGTTTCTGTGATGAAAGTTGTAATAGAGGCAGGTAAACTTTTATTAAGGGAGTCAAAAACAAAAAGAAGATTAGCAAATCTAACTAGTGCTGACAAGGTAGAAACTTCAGGTTTTTTAAAGAAATTTGAAGTTTCTGTATAATGGGATTGAAAATTTGTTATTTGAATTGATTGGCGCTGAGCTGATAACAATTTATTAGTACTACAGTTGCCTATTTGTCCCCACACCTGAAAGCATTAGTTGAGATGAGACTGAAAAATTGTAAAATACATATTCTTAAGGGTAGTTTTATCAACATAATGGCAAATTATTAAAAGCATGCCATTAGCTAGATTAAGTTTTTTTACAGAGTGCATCTATATGAAAACTCCAATAAGAGGTTCGAATCTATAAAAGTACCAAGATATTTAACAACATGTGTTGGATATAAACGCCTATTATTAATTTTAATTATATTTGAATTGATTGTTGTATAAAAGTTTTTGTCTTGGAATAAACCTTTTAGATCTAAATTTATATTCTTATGCAAGGAATGATAAGACTTATTCATATGCAAAATATTAGTATCATCAACAAAAAAAATGAACTGATGAGAAGTGGACAGAGATCATTAACATAATTTAGATCATTAACATAAATAAAAAAACAATAGAGGGCCAAGAACAGAACCCTGAAGAATACCACAAACTATATGCTTGCTATTTGATTTGTAACCATTAATGCTAACAAACTGCTTCTAATTTGAGAGATAAGATTGAAAGCAATTACAAGCAACTCCTTGGGTTCTGTAATATTTAAGTTTAGAAATTAAAATGGTAGAATTAACGTTATTAAAAGCTTTGTAAGTCAATAAAAACACCACCAACAAAAAGACCAATACCCAGTGCCTTTTTTATTTTTTTGGTTATACTTATTAAAGCGTGGCAAGTAGAGTGGTTTGAGCAAAATCCAAACTGAAATTCATTTAAACAGTTAAAGAAAGTCATAAATGAGTATAATCTAGAATACATTAGTTTTTCAAGGAGCTTGCTAATGCTAGATAGAATTGAAATTGGTCTATAGTTAGTACATAAGAGTTTTGAGCCATTTTTATATACTGGAATGACACAAGATAATTTCAAAATGTCAGGAAAAATTCCATTTAAGGAGATATTAAAAAGCTTAGAGAAAATATGAGAAAATTCAGAATTAAAATCAATAAAAATGTTTGTGGGTATGCTGTTAGGACCTATTGATTTTCTAGGTTTCAATTTAGATTAAGTGTTGAGATTTCAAAATGTTGCAGATATCAGTTTCTACACACTCACCCTTAGGTGCTTCTGATTATGGTTTGGTCTCTCTAAAACTATTATCTCATTCTTCTTTACCATCAGAATCCCCCTATCATCCTACATCTTACAACTACCTTAAAGCTGACTGGGACTTTTTCCGTGATTTTCTTCGTGATGGCCCCTGGGTAGAAATCTTTCGTGTCCCTGTTGACAAATGTGCTTCTTACATAATTTCATGGACTCAGGCTGGCATGAAATCCTTTATTCCCTCTAGACGATTCCAGGTCAAGCCTCACTCTTCTCCATGGTTTTTTTCACATTGTGCTGCTGCAATAGCAATCAAAACCATTACTTCCATATCTATCAGCAAAACAATTCTCCAGAAAACAGACGTCTGTTTATTACTGCTAGGAACCATTGTAAAAAGGTTTTGTCTAATGCCAAAGCCCGCTATTCTCAGATCATGAAATCTCGTATTTTATCACAAAAATTAGGCTCTCGTGACTTCTGGAGAATCTTTAATAGTATCAATAATAAGGGCAAGTCTGTAATTCCAACACTTTTGTATGGTTCAGACTATGTCAACTCACCTAAAGACAAAGCTGAATTGTTTGCCAAGAACTTTTCATCAATATCATCTCTTGATGCCACTAGTTGCGTTCTACCTGATATAGCCGTCAAACAGGTTGATCCATTGCTCAACATTTGTATCACTCCAGCTTCTGTATCTAAAGTGATTTCCTGCTTAGACTCTTCTACAGCTTGCGGCCTGGACAACATACCTGCTATAGTCTTGCAGAAGTGTTCTCAGGAGCTGTCATCTATCCTTTCAAAACTATTTAAGAAGTGCTTATCAGAGTCTTGTTTTCCAGCCTGCTGGAAAGCAGCATCTGTTATCTCTTTTTTTAAAAATTCTGGAGAGCGATCTAATTCGTCTAACTACCGTCCCATTAGTCTTCTTCCTATCATAAGCAAGGTTTTTGAATCTTTAATTAACAAACACTTAATCTCGAATCTCATAAACTAGTTTCTGATCATCAATATGGATTTCGATCTTTTCGTTCTACGGCTGATTTGCTGTCAGTAATAATTGATAGGTTTTATCGTGCATTAGATAAAGGTGGAGAGGTTAAGGCCATTGCTCTTGACATTTCTAAAGCGTTTGATAAAGTTTGGCATGCTGGTCTTCTCCATAAGCTTTCTTCTTACGGTGTATCTGGAAACATCTTTAAGATTATTGAATCCTTCCTTTCCAATCGTAGTATAAAAGTTGTCCTTGATGGACAGCACTCTTCTTCTTATTCTGTAACCTCAGGGATTCCCCAAGGCTCAATTCTTGGCTCTATACTCTTTTTAATTTACATTAACGATCTTCCAGATATTCTTACATCTAAGGTGGCATTGTTCGCTGATGATACTACCATTTATTCTTGTCACAATAAAAAGCCAACTCCCTCTGATTGCTAGCAGGGGGCATCTGAGCTTGAAAAGGATCTCACTTCTGCTACAGCATGGGGCTCACAGTGGCTGGTGAACTTTTATTCAGATAAAACTCAATTTTTTTCGGCCAATTGTTATTGCAATAATTCAGACCTTCCTATATTTATGAACGGTAATGTACTCGATGAGTCTCCTACGGTTCATCTTCTAGGATTAACTCTTACTTCTGATCTTTCTTGGAAACCTTATATCAAATCTGTTGCAAAACTAGCATCTGCTAAAGTTGCTTCTCTTTATCGAGCTCGTCACTTTCTTACTCTGGATTCTATTCTCTATCTCTATAAATCTCAAATCCGGCCTTGCATGGAATACCGTAGCCATATCTGGGGCAGATCTTCTAATGATGCCCTTTCTCTTTTAGACAAGTTGAAAAAACGCATTGTAAACATAGTTGGACCTGCTCTTGCAGCCAACCTTCAACCTCTGTCACATCGTCGTAATGTTGCTTCTCTTTCTCTTTTCTACAAATACTATAATGAGCACTGCTCTAAAGAGCTAGCGTCTCTTGTGCCATCTACTAAAATTTATTCTCGTGTTACTCGTCATTCAATTAAGTCTCATCCTTTTTCTGTTACTGTTCCTAAGTGCTCCAAAAACTCTTATTCGTCTAGTTTTTTTCCTCAAACATCAGTTCTTTGGAATTCGCTTCCTTCATCTTGCTTTCCTGATTCATATAATTTGCAATCTTTTAAGTCGCCTGTCAATCGTTATCTTGCTCAACAATCTTCATCTTTTCTCTTCCAGTAACTTCCAACACTAATTAGTGGTTGCTTGCAGCCTTGTTGGAGGCGAAGATAATTAAAAAAAAAAAAAAAAAAAATTAGTTTAATTATATTTGTTGGATCTTTTACCCTTAAAATTTTCCCATGAATAAGATTTCGAATTTGATTTTATTATTCCTTTAGTAATCCATGAGTTGATTGACGGTTACAGCTCCTATTATTAATTTTTTGTGGCACATGACAATCTAACAACAATGTTGTTTGTTGTAAAATAGTACAGAACAAATATTATATATATCCTCAAATATTATAATATATGAACAAATATTATATATATATAAATATATTATATATCCAAAACAATAATTTATACAGGCTTTAGGTTTTACAGGTTTTAGCTCCCTAGTCCTAGCATAAATAATTTTTTAAAAAATGCAAAAAAAAAAAAAAAAAAAAAAATTTGCATTACTTTATATAGACTGAGCTGTTAAGTGAAATAAGGAAAAAATTAGGAAGAAAAGAATGATAAAAAATTGAAAAAAAATATATTGAACAGATGTTCAGAACAAAACAAAGACACGTAGTAAAGCTATCATTCCATATATAATCAACCTATGTCACCCTATGTCTCAGAATTACTTTAGCTTTACATAATTTACAGTCTATGTTAAATAATTGCAAAAGTTTTAGCTAAAAAGATACATGGGTTGTTGAAACATCAGCAAATAAAATAATACCGATTCAGCATTTTTTATCTGAAGAGACAACAAAGCAACTTTGACATAATATCTCGATAAAGATTAGGGGATTTTCCTAAAATTTGGAACTTAATTTGGAAATTAAGATTTTTGCTTGAAGAGTTTAACAATATAACTCTTAGGAATTGTTAGTCTCAAGAAGTGTCTTGTTTATTCATTTTTTTTCAAAATTATTGCAAAATAATCAGTCTTTTGTGACTTTAATCACAGGTTGAAATTACTGATTTTTGGAGCTAAATTGGAGTCCCAAATCACTGGCGAAAATGTTGATTGTATATCATTACTTTATCTTAGGTCTAATGAAAAAAATGTCTCTGTCTCTGTCATGTATTTGATCAAAGTAAGCAGTCAAAAATAAAATTTAGTTGAGTTTTGTAAAAAACTTAAATTTTGTAAAAGATTTTTTATTTGAAACTTCAATATAGTGTTGTTTAATAACTAGTTTAGGACATATTTATAGTTATGGACTTATGAAGGATGCAAATTAAAAGGGTAATTGCCCGCCCCACCTCCCAAGATTTTTTTATTGTGTAAAATAAAATATAGCAAAAGTATTTGCTAAAAAATATTTTTTTTATACTAAAAAGTAGAAAATAAACTTTTTAATTTCAATTTAATAATTCAGTAAAGTAAAGATTAACAGGTATGTTAATCTTTACTTTACTGAATTATTAAATTGAAATTAATCTCGTGCACCTGTGTCAATCTTTAGTTAATTAACTATTAAACTTAAATTAAAAAACTTATAAATATTGACACAGGTGCAAAAGATTGATTTTGAAACATACCTGTAAATTTTTAGTTTACTAATAACCAAATGAAATTAGGATTTTTATGAAACACTCTTAATAATCGTATAACAAGTATTTAAAAAACATGTTGATCAGCTAATTATATATTCTGAATCTTTTTTCTTTTAATGTAAACAATGTGAACTTTTTTCTTGTTTATCTAAGCCATTTATTGCTATGATATTTTTGTTTTCCTACCAAAATGACATTTTTCAAATTCTTAAATATTTAACTAACAAAGAATTTTGGTAAACACCATCATTAGAGATATTTGCCAAATTCTTTAATTTTAGTTAAATATTTATAGATTTTACACTTAACAAATTTACAGATAGCTTTTTATTAAAGCAATAATTAATATTTTATGGCAATTATTCAAGACAGATGGGTATTAAAATTGGCAATGTGTTGCAGTGTGCATTAAAAAAATATTATATTTATAATTTCACAATTTATATGTCATATTGCCAAGTGTTTTACATTAAAACCTGTCTCCTAAAATAACAAATAAAAAAACTACCAAAATTGATAACAAAATATTTTTCATTAAACAATTTCAATTTTAAAATTGACTTGTTAATGCTACACTTTTTTGCAATCTTATTTAATTTAAAAATAATTAACTTCTAAAAGTTAAATACTTATACACTTCTACAAGTTAAATTTTACAGAGTTAATGGTGCTTTATTTAAGAATGAAATTTAAAGAAGTTTTGTTTATCAAGGATTACTCAAGATTTTTTAACTTTGTCAAGTGATAATTTTTTATACTAACACAATATGGCTCTTATTTGTTTTTGATTATGTAGAGAATTAATTAAAAAATTAATTAAAGCTTAAAAACAAACAAATTATGTCTAGAGTGAAATTTTATGTACAAAACAAGATAAATTGCGAATCATACTTAAAAGCTGCTATCAGCGGCTTGCGGTTAAAATTTTAAAAAATCAAAAGCTGCTGTCAGCGGCTTGCGGTTGTGGAGGAGTTAAATAATACACATTAATTTTTTTAACAGAATCTTAATAAGGATAATAATCATTTAATAACAATAATTTTAATAAACAATATAACACAAAAATAACTTATAGCAATAGACAAGCTTAAAATATCTGAAATATTTTATTCATATTTTTAATAAAATAAGATAACTAAAGAAATTTTTGATGAAAAAAAAGAATTTTTGATGAAAAAAAAAACTTCTATATAATAATAGCTAAACAAATTCTTAAGTTTTCATATATAATGAAAAAAAATCTATAATTTAATGAGAACTTTTTTTTAGAATTCTTATCAAAACGAGCTTGAATTATTATAAAGCCTGTAGATTGAGGCATATATTTTAAAGACTATAGTAACTTGCTAACATGGAGACAGCGACCTTCGAGTAAAACAACAAAGTTAGTTTTTCTTGGTATATGTTTATTATTTACTATACTCCAAAACTCAGCCCAAACATTTTTTTTATGATTTTTTTTAATATGAACACAATTTGTTTCTGCACTTTGGGATCCCTTTAATGGAACAGATTTTTTTTTTCCAAAGAATAAAAATTTTTAATATAAAATATAAAAGTAAAATAACATAAAGAAAAAAATATTTCATTTGCTTAGCCAACCTTGTCCTCCCAATTTTGTAGTATACTTATATATTATTAAACAAATTTATATTGTAAGTTTTATTTCACAATTAAATTTCCAAAAAAAAGTTATTAAAAATATTTAAAAAAAGAATACAAGCCAATTTTAAAAATGAAATAACTTAAAAATTTATTAATAAAAAAATGATTCCTTTAAAAAACAAACCTGTAAGCAATTTAGAAGCTGATTTTTTAAAAAATAGTTTTTTAGTGCTGAAGGACCACAAAGAAAGTTGATGACGAGTTTAAGTAAAAAAAAAGTTTATAAAAATGAATTACTAGTGATAATTTATTTCTAAGATAAAATTAAGAAACATAATGAAAAAAAAAAAAATGTTTTTGAGTTTTCAAATTGTTTTGTTCGTAGTTCAAACTTAGAAAATTATTTTTTTGCATTTGAATTCATTTTCATTATTTATTTTAAATTGCTAAATGCCAAATATTTTAGAATATTTTAAAATAGTCTTAAGTGTTAGGAATAAACATGGTGTTCTGAAAGTTTGAATCTAGATTGTCATATAGCATATGCAAGAGTTTTATTATTTAATTGTTCCTTCATCTTTATTATTATCTAGTGATATTAAAAACAATAAATAATTTGAACATAAACAAATGTGATATTAGAAAACCTCTTAACATTCATTGCTACAAAACTTTCAAAACTACAAAACTCTTAATATTTATTGCTACAAAATTGGATTATCTAGAAAAGAAGATTTTATTTAGCTTAAATATCTTTCTTCTGAACAGCAAGAAAAAATAATTTGGCGAGCAAATTTAAAAAAAAACTTAAATCAATCAAAATTGCTGTTGTCATGAGCAATTCTATGAAAAATATTTTGAGAGAAAATTATAAAGTGTCGAATTCTTTTGGAACACGCAAGGAAAGTAAAAAAAGTGCTATATTAAGATATAGTTAATATGTTAATTGAAAGAAATATATTTTATTGAGATTCTTGATTCAATATTAAGTTATTTTTAAAACTTATTAAATTTTTTTTTATTGCAATGTAAAGATTTCTCTATACTCAGCAATAGTTTTACAAAAAAAAAAATGTCAGGTTGAAAGTTCTGCAGCAAATGTTATAAAAAAGCAGTAAAAACTGATGAAGATTTTAGT
This sequence comes from Hydra vulgaris, assembly GCF_022113875.1. Lineage (NCBI taxonomy): Eukaryota > Metazoa > Cnidaria > Hydrozoa > Anthoathecata > Hydridae > Hydra > Hydra vulgaris. The sequence continues at coordinate 2,823,400 of NC_061166.1, forward strand.
TCACAGGGGGAATGGGAATCAAAGAGAACAAGTATGGGAATCAAAGAGAATAAGTTTGATACCTCTATAGAATTGCTTGAGATTTCACCAGCCAAATTGAAAATTGTTCTAAAGCACTGCAAAGTACCTGCAGCAAAACAAAAGTTTTGCAACACTATAGGCAGAGTTGCAAAAATGGTGTCACTAGCATATGATATGGATAAGGCTTCTTTAACTGCAGAAACAAACAGCATCTGCAGAAACAAACATTTCTAACAATAAATTAAAGACAGATCATGATCTAGAAATTTTAATGTATGAAATCAAAAAGAAAATTTCTGTAAGTGACTCTACATAAAATTCACGCTTGCACCAGAATTATAGAGATAACAAGTTACTTTGAAGTGTCTGAGTATCTTGTTTAAAGCTCAAGACATGTTAAAAAATAGCTAGGAATCCTATTACTGCCAGAAAAAAAAATTGGAAACCCTCTTTCCCCAGAAACAATTTAGTTAGTAATTAACTTTTATCAAAACGATGAGTTTTCAAGAACTATGCCAGGGAAAAAAGACTTGGTTAGCGTTAAAAAAAAGGGGGGAGGAAAGAGGTTGGGGAGAAGTTACACCTCCATGTTACAGCATGCCCATGACTACTGATATGTCCTAAACATGACTACTGATATGTTCTAAACTAGTTAATAAATAACATAATATTAAAGTTTTAATTAAAAAAATTGTTTTAAAAAGCATTTTATTTTCCTTGTTACAAAATTTAAAATTTTCAAAAATTGGAAAATATGTTATTTTTGAGTGCTTACTTTGATCAAATATTAAGGAGACAATTCATGAATTTTTTTCAGTAAACCTAGTATAAAATAACAGAATCAACATTTTTGACATTGATTTTGGATGACAACTTTCCAAAAACCAATATCTTACAAGTCAATAATTTTGAATAAAACTCATATGGAATGACTCTATAGTAAAAAAAAATATAATAGAATATAGGTAATAAATGCAATAGAAATAATAAACTCTTAATTAAAAATCACTTAATCAATGTATAAAGTTTAATAGAAATTGAATGAAAAACACGATAATAAAGGATATGTAGATAAAATTTCAAGGCAAAAATAAAACTTTAAAACTCAAATACATATAAACCTAAATGTTCAAATTCAGTCACTGAACACAGGGTTAAAATGTGTGCGTTTGTGTGTTTGTGTGTGTGTGTGTGTGTGTGTGTGTGTATGTGTGTGCGTGTATGTGTGTGTGTGTGTGTATGTGTGTATTAATGCAAGTGAAGTAAAAAAAATTATAAATACCTGGAACTAAATGAATCAACAATATGAGGTGTCAATACTTGTGTTGTTTTGTTAGGAATAAGGGCAGGTTTTACTTTTGACTGAGCTAAAAACACATAAAAAGAAAAATTCATAACAAAATAAAAGTATTGAAGTAATTTTGGTTGCTAAACTTAAGTGTAAGTATAGGTATTTTTCAAATTTTTTCTCCTAGAAATGCTTTAAAATGCAATCTAGACTTTCTTTTAAAATCTAATGATCAAAAAGGCATAATAATGCAACAGAATCTCTCTAATTCGAATTTTATGGGGAAAAATAAAAGTTCGAATTAGAGAGATTTTCGAATTATAGAAAGTTGAATTTTTTTCAAATATTCTTGTCAAAGTAACAAATAAAAATCAAACAAACAAACAAATAACAAACAAATACTAATTCTTAGGCCTAAATGCAATAAGTATTATGTGTTTTAAACTTTTACATATTGGAAAAAAAAAAGCCAGTAATAGTAGATTTTTATTTACAAGCTTGTAAATTCATTTTAATGACAGGATTTATATCTTTAAGAGCTTTTGTCAAATTACCCCCAAAGTTAGAATAAAGAATGTAACTTTCAAGTACAGTAATAGCATGCACTGCCTCATTCAAACTTGGTTATGTAGCATCGTCAGAAACATCAACACGCTCGTCATCGGATTCCTCTTCAGTTTCAATAGCATCATGTCCAGAAACTTCTGCAATTCTGCAACAATCTGATGATATGTTGGCAATGTAAACATTAAAATCTATGTCTACTAACTCATTGGCCATTTCTGCATGTTGCATGTTAGGATGTTAGGATATTAGCATGTTAGAATAGGCAGAACAATTATCTATAATTAAAGCAATATTTCTTTTCTGAAAACCAATCTTCAGATCAAATTCTTTAACCCATTCCTCAAATAATTCTGCCAACATCCAACTTTTTGATTGAGCCCAATAACAACAAGGACTATTTTTCACACTATTGAAACCAGTAAAGATGTTTTCTAGCAGTAAAGATGTTTCCTAGCAGTAAAAATATTTCCTAGCAGTAAAGATGTTTGTAGTGTTTAAGAGGTACTAAGGTTAATACAATTGAAACAAAACATCAACAACATTGAAACAAAAACCTTTTATTCCAAATGAGTTAATTATATTTTAAAGCATTATAAAGTATTTTCTAAATCAAAATTATAACTTTCTGCATATTTGAACTGTTTAATCTTGAATCAAATCAACCCTTTTCCCATAGAACATGGGTGGATTCGATTCAAGATTTCAGGTTACAGAACAAGTAGTGAAGAAGATTAAGAAATCTTATGAAAGCTACAAGAAACTGTACAATCTAAGCCCTCCCAACTTTTTAATTGTCAGTTAATTTAGTTATCTTATCTAAATTTTTATATTTTTTATGAAGGTATCTTTATAAAAGCTTTTCAACCATTTTTAATCATTTTCATGAATTTCGAAGGTAGTTTATACCTCGAAAATGCTGATATTTTCATGCAATTCATGAGCCAAGTCAAACCACGCTTTAATAGCAAATCATTATTTTGGTCTATAAAATGAAAACAGCAGTTGTATCAATAAAACAATTATAACAAAAACTGTTGGTATTACATAGTAGAACATTTATGTAACTATCAACTAGAATTCGTTAAACTCAATAAGACAGTATGGACTTTGTCATCTATCATTGTAACTTGAAGTTTACTTAAATAGACTTGCCATCAGATAATTGAATGCAAGATTAAAGATCTCATCTTTCACTTCAATCTTATCTTTAGGTTTCCATCCTTTGAAATTAATTGGACGCCAAAAGGTGACACTGTATTAAAAGTTTTATTTTAATTATATCTTTTGGCTTTATTTTGATTATTGTAAGCAAATCTATTATACTTTTTAAATTTAAACTTTTCTCATAACTTTCATAACCATCTCAGATCAAGTCTCTGACAAGCTCAGACAATTTCCCATAATTAGCTAACCCGTGCTATGGATTTTTGTTTCATGATTTGGTTTTTAATTTTTGTGGTGTAACAGGTGTTAACAATGTGAAAAAACTGTCATAAAACCTTTTTAGTTTATTGTTTGGAAAAGTTGTAAAATGTTTATCCCTTTGTTATATTTGTAATGCAAATAATTCGGAAATCAGTCTAACAGTGAGTCACTTTAGTTGTATTAAGAAGAATTAGAAAAATTAACTTTCTTATTATAAAAGGAAATGCAGAGCTTAGTTGTCAAATCCTGTACCAATCTGCTTAGAATGCTGTACCCATCTGCTAACAATCCTGTACCCATCTGCTAACAAATTTTTTAGATTGTGTTCAATATATATATTTTCAATAGAAATTGTTAAGAACATTTTTTATCTTAAGCCATAATTTTTTAAATTATAAAACAGTAGAAAATAACAAATAAACAACCTGGCTTTGACTTTACATTTGAAATCCCTGCTACTTGTAAAACATCTGAAACATCACTTTCCTAAACAGAAAATGAAGCTATAAATATGCATAGATAAGTATTTGACTTATGAAAATCCCAGAAATTTTTTTTCTATGATAATCCCTGAAAATCCCAGAAAATTATTTTATTAAAAATTGATTGCATTTAACTGACAAACGGAATTTAGATTATTTTAAAACGGAATTTAGATTATTTAACTTTTTACAAAAAGGAATTTCTAATATTCAAAAAAGTTTGAATGAATTAAAAAGCAAAAAAAAAAAAAAAGAAAAAAAATTGTTAAGAAAATTGATCTCGTGAAAATCTCAATTATAGAAAACATATTTGTTTAAATGCATAAGTTGTCGTATGTAAAATTTTATGTAAAAATATATTAACTTTTTTCAAATCAATATCAAAAAACATCCAGAAATTTCTGGAGAAATTAAAGGTGTTTCAAGTGAATTTCCGGAAAAAACTCATCTATGAATATGACAGTAATCATTTAGTTAAATTTAATTAGAAAATATAATTAGAAAATATAATTAGAAAATATAATTAGAAAATATAAATAGAAAATGTAGCTATTAATATGACAGTAATCATCTAGTTAAATTTAATTAATATCCGCTACCCTAACCCAGTATTACAAAGTGCTTAAGTTTATTGCATATAAATATTATAAAATAAATTCTGTTGTGTAACAAATTAAAATAACATACTTTTTCTAACTAAACATGACATAACTTAGTGACTTAATGACTTTTATTAATTAGTGGCTAGAGCAGGTAAAACAACCTCTACAATGTGTTTTTGGGAGAGAAAACCTCATTAAAAGTCTAATTATGGCAGAAACAGTTAAAGGATACAGCTATGATATATGTATAAATATGCGGATATGAAAGGATATGACAGAAAGATTCTATACAAATAAAAGATTTAAAGAATTAGAGAATGAAATCAGAAGTAAGAAAATGGCAAGCGCATTATGGGTACCATATTTATATATATATATATATATATATATATATATATATATATATATATATATATATATATATATATATATATATATATATATATATATATATATATATATATATATATATAAAACTATTTATATGGTTTCCATGAGAGGTCAGTAGTGAATGATAATCCAAGAAGAAATGAAGCAGAGGACTAAAAATATTGCAATTCATGAATATATTGAAATATCAAAAATACTTATTATCAGTAAACAACTTTTGTTTTGAATTTTACTCACCAGCCAATACAAGCCTAAAAGCTGTCACAAATTAAAGACCAGACTCAAGCTGCTGTCACAAATAAAAGACCAGACTCTAGATCAACTGTCTGTTTTAAACAATCAAAAAGTGATGACAAGACCAGAGTATCTAACTGTGTCATTAACAAATGAACTTTGAAGGTAAGATTATCAAAAAGATCATATATTCCTATATAAAATATAGGAATATATGATCATATATTCCTATATGAAATCAATATATGAGATGAATTTATGAGATGAATGTATGAGATGAATGTATGAGATAAATGTATGAGATCGATGTATGAGATCAATATATGAGATCAATGTATGAGAGAAAAGACTTGTCTTTGTTAATGACACTGTAAAAAAATTTTCAAATCTCAAGAAAAGAACTTCTGAGAGAAAATACAAAATTTAGTAACCTAATAATGGATCTTAGCATCAGGCCAGTGATGGATCCAGGGGGAGGAATGGAGGGATGATCCTCAACCCCACCCCACTAGAATCTGAAAGTCCTAAAATATCTTAGGAATGAAGGACTTTTATTTTTTATGAGACAAAAATGTGATACAAAATACAAAAATATTTCAACATCCTCCTACCCCCCGCCCTATCCCCACCAAAAATTGAAGCCCTAAAGTGATTTTAAATATGTTTAAATTTGTTAGAGTTTTTAGAGATATATTAAAAAAAACACAATATTTTAATAAATGATACACAATTCCCTTTGGACAATCATTAACAATTGCAACATTGTGACTTCCTTGGAGAAAAATTCCAACACACAAAGGAAATTGGGATTGAAGGTAGTATCCCAATTTCCTTCAATTCCCCCAATTACAGCATAAATTTCCATAATTGAGGCTGTAGCATTAAACTAAGGAACAGTTGATGCAAGAGAAAACAAAGTTTTACACTATATAAAATATATTGTATACATAAATATATGTGAGACTATATCACTATATAATTATTTTGTAATATTTAATTCATTTAACTAATCAAGTCAAAGTTACAAACATAAAAAATATTTTCTTTTAAATAACATGAATAAATTTTTGTTTTGTTTTAATTAATACAAATTTATCAAATTTAAAATAAATAAAAATTAAACCAATAAACAATACTTAAGGTAAATAAATAAACTTCACATTCACTTTTAGAATAATTTTTTTTAACTTAATTTACTATATTTAGAAAAAGAAATGATGATGTCATCAAGAAGATTTTATAAAAGTGAAGCTCAAAAGCATAAGAAAAAAAAAAGGAAAAAGAATGTGAAGCCAAAAAATCCAAAACTTAATGGATTTATTGTCAAAGTGGAAGATGCAGAGTCTATAGAAAACTCTGTTGAAAGAGAACAATCAGCTTATGAAAATGTTTTTCAAGATTCTATACAGCCAAAAGCTCCTGAATCATTAGTTAAAGGTTGTGATTTGAGCATTAATAGATTACATTAGCTTATGGGTCACTCATTCCAATTACAACATTTTATTTTGGATTTTTTTAAGAATTTCAAGAAGCAACTTTACAATAATCACAATCCTATCACAAGAGTCAAAACAACTTTACAAAAATTACAAATATTTTTTTCAAAATTGATTTTTACATGCCAAATAGCTAACGGTGAAAGGTACAACCGTGAGTGGTTGATAAATTCTCAGCAAAAGGAAAAATTTTCTGTCTTTAGCGTAAATTTTTGAAGATTTCTAACTTTCCTCTTGCTAAAACCAGATTAAAAAACATTAAAAATTTCAGGAGCTGATGCTTGTTTAGAAAAAATTATTATTGGTATCATTTAGCAAATTCAAAATTCTTGAAAACAATTCATAACATATGGTCAAACCACTTTTAAAAACAGATGAAATGAGAGATTATATCCAGAAAGTGTTATGAAAATATTTCAAGATCAGCTAAACAGCGGAGCTAATACTCAGAATATTTTATCAAAAATGGAAGAGCTTGAGTTTGCTATTCAAACAGTTTTTTGGAATACAATTCTAGAAAGTACGAACTCAGTATCAGAAGATTTACAAAATTCAAAAATAAGATTAGATACATTTTATTTATTTTTTTCTTCACTTGCAGACTATATCCAGACTCCAAAAAATTATTACTTCCTGGTACAGATTTTTTATTACAAAAGACATCCAAGAATGTAATTTTTTTTGATGATCCCAAACTTGAAGAATGTGTTACGAACACATTCTTTAAGCTTGGGGTCATCAAAAAAAAAAAAAGAAAAACTTAAAAATATTATTTTATTAATGTTATAGACATAATTCAGAAAGTTAAAAAAAAAATGTTTATGAAGAATTTAACAAAACAAATTGTATTTTTTTGATTGATCTAACAAAACCTTTGGATTTTTGATTGATCTAACAAAACCTTTAGATTTTTGATTGATCAAACAAAACCTTTGGATTTTTGATCTAACATGTTCTTTTTGAAAAGATTCAAAAACTTTAGAAACATGTTGAAGAAATTGTTCAACAATATCAAGATATTGACATGTTTGATAAAGTTGTACAATCTATAAAATCATAAGACAAATTTAATAATCAGATGTAACACATTTGTTTATATACAACCTTATCAAAGAAATTTATATTATTATAATATGGAAATTGCATTCCCAAATCTTGAGATAATTTTGAGAATCTTTTAATGTTTTATTACAAAAGACATCCAAGAATGTAATTTTTTTTGATGATCCCAAACTTGAAGAATGTGTTACGAACACATTCTTCAAGTTTGGGATCACTATTATAAATTAAATTTTAATGTTTTATTATAATCCAGAAAAAAAAGTTTTTCAAAACTTAAATTAACCAAAATTCTTTCAAGGTCAACTATGAACCAAGAAACTTTAAACAACTTGTCAATATTATTAAGTAATGCAAATTGACTTATTGATATAGGTTCTCTAATTGATGAACTTTCTCAAGAAAAGCATTGAAATGAATTTATATAAACGTAATTCATTAACATTTATGTTCTTAGTTATAATTTATTTTTTAGTTTTAGTCTTATCATTTTAGGTTTCATAGAGAAAATATTTATTATATTATATATGTAAGAAATTAAAAAGTACAATGTATTTAAAAAAGTTAATAATAAAATATATTGTAGTTTTATGCTTAAATTCATTCACCTGGACAAACAAAAAAAGTGTCAGAGAAAAATATTGCAAAAACTTTGTTCTTAAGCAAATCTTTAAAAAAACTTATCCTGAAAATTATTTAAATTTGAATAAGTTTTTGATTGTGACAACAAAAATAAAGGTGATCAAAAAATTGTGCAAATTATTTTTTAGGGCCTCAAAAATGGATTTGGTCCGGGGCCTCCGGGGGGCCTCCGGGGATGTAAATCTAGCCCACCTCTTTGTTATATAGTAACTAAAAATTCTTGTTTTCAATGAAATAATCAACAAATAATAACCACAATTATCACTACTATTTCTTAATTTCATTTTTTATTAAAAAAATATATTATAATATACCTGACTTTTAGTTGACCTAGCAGATAAATTTCCATTCTTTCTCCCCGAATTTAATTTCTGCAAAGAGCTTGCAGAGTTTGTTCTTTTTAATGATGATGACATATGTACTATTCTATATTTATAGCAAAATAACCATGCAATCCAAATAAGGATGAAATCACTAGTTCCAGGCTCATAAACCTACAAATCATAAACTGCATGCATAAAAAGAGAAACAGTGAAAAAAAATTTTGATTATATAAAATAATTAATTTTAACTTGAAACAATTAATTTGAACTTTAAATTTGAAATTTGTTGTATACCATTAAGTCAATATACCTTCAAATTTAAAAAGCTTAAGTATATATAAGTTTAAAACAGTAAAATATTAAAATTAAAAATCAGGCATCTTTTTATGACAGTTATGTTATACCTTTATATTGTATAATGCAAAAATCTTCAAAAAAGTATTTTAAGGATCTTTGAAGTATATACTTTTAGTATTTTAAGTATTCAGTCGACTCTCGATATCTCGAAGACTAAGGGGACCGGAAAAAAAGTTTGAGATATCGAGAGTTCGAGACATCAAGAAAAGGGTTGAAAATAAATAAAATTGCTTGACTTTCATTAAAACAAGTTATTTTTCTGAAAAAAATCATTAACAACAAAAACTACAACTTTTGGAAAAAATCTGTTATCTGATATTGCTTTAAATTATCCATCTTTTCCATCTTCATTAAACCCTCAAGTTTTAGTGCTAGGGATTGTATTTCATTTCCGTATTTTGAGCTGTATAGCGAAGCATTTTGAATCGTTTCAAAAGCAATTTCTAATTGAATATCAGATGGGCGTGGCGGGGCTTTGACGTAAAAAGCTTCGTCAACGCTATCTTCAACTTCAATATCGTCGTTTTGAAAATTAGAGTCTAAAATCTGAGCAATGATTTCAGCATAAGTAGCAAGTGAACCGGTGGTTACTACATCGCAATCTAAACCAATGTAAGATTCCGTTGAGAGATCTTCTTGGAGGGCACGAGGATCTAACTCTCGCAAACGGTTAAGTTCTTCTGTCAAAAATTTAAAAGGATGATCATCATCAGCTTCTTCAATACTCTTGTTTGTTTTGCTGACACTAGCTTTTTTAAGCAGTTGATGACAGTCTCCTTTGACACAGCATTCCACGAAGAAACAAGATCTTTCATCGCTTGAAGTATAGAAATTTTTGGCATGAGTTCGTTATTATCGACAGCCTTGATACACAAACGCACAATTTTGTGACGATAATGAGCTTTAAGACTTCGTATTACGCCTTGATCCATGGGCTGAAGGACAGATGTGGTGTTAGGAGGGAAAAATATTAGATTGATATTGCTTAGCCCTTCAATGTGTGGGTGGGCAGAACAGTTATCCACCAGGAGTGCTACTTTCCTGTCTTGAGCACAAAAAAATGAGTCAAGTTTCATTACCCATTCTGTAAAAAGGTCTCCGGTCATCCAACTTTTTAGCTGATTTTTATATGTGCAAGGAAGTTGTTTAATGTGCTTAAAACAACGTGGGTTTTTAGATTTTCCAATAACAAACATAGGTAATTTTTCTCCCGTTGCACTCCCTTCTGCTATACCTGTCAGTCTGACTTTACTATTTTTTCCCCCAAAACATTTTTCTTGTGATAAATGGTATGTTTTGTTTGGTAGGCACTGGTAAAATAGTCCAAACTCATCGGCATTGAAAATGTTTTCAAGTTTGTAATTCAAAAGCAATGTTGGAAGTGTAGTTTCATTCCACGAAGCAGTCATATTATTCGTCACTTTCGCCTGAGATTATTTTAAAGCTGATGCCGTTCCTAAAAATAGGAACAGAATAATTGAACTTTAATTACACGTTTAAAAAACTAAATAAATTAAATATAAACAGATACATGTTATTTGTTTATATTAAAATTGAACAAGATTTGACAAAATTTAACTGAACTTTCTTTCCAATTATGAAACCAACAATCAGATGCTTTAAAATCCAACTCTCCGAATGCTTCTGCGAATTTTTGTGCCTTTTTTTTTAGTATGGTACCATCAATTATTACTTGTTGACTTCTTTTTGCAATGAACCACGTGTATATGGGCTTGTCTACATTTTTGAAATTACCACTACGAAGTTTCTTCCGTTTAGATTTTGTGCCATTTTCTGCCAGTGAGGTTAATAACTTTTATTTTTAATCCAGTTTGATAATGTGTTCTTTGGGACTCCATACTTTTTGGCAACCTCTTTGTTAGACATCCCTGTCTCTAGGTCTTTTAATGCCTTGCATTTTTCTATTACAGATTTGTTTGTGAGTTTTTGTTTAACGAGCGGCATGTTGTTGCGTTTGACAAAAAGAATAAATTAATATATATTAAAGGAAAACTTTTCAGAAATTCGATTCTTAAAAAAAATCGAATTTAAAAATCAAATAAAAATTTTTTTTTTTTCGAAAATTTGAATTAAAAAAAAATTAAATTTTATTAAAACAATATTGAAAAAAAAAATGTTGAAAAGTTCGAGATAACGAGAGAAAATTGCCCTGTGGACGGAAAATATTGTTCGAGATACCAAAAAGTTCGAGATATTAAGGTTCGAGATATCGAGAGGATTTTAGCTTAAACTAGTACGTTATGTCCATGGGACCGCTAAAAAAGTTCGAGATACTCAAAAGTTTAAGATATCAAGTATTCGAGATATCGAAAGTCGACTGTATTATGTTTTATGCATTAAGTATTATTAGTTTTTATTAAATGTTGATTACCTCCTCCAGTCAAGAAGACTATTACAGTCAAGGAGGCTACTTTGTTGTGATATATATATATATATATATATATATATATATATATATATATATATATATATATATATATATATATATATATATATATATATATATATATATATATATATATATATATATATATATACACGGAAAAAACACAAATAAAAACTCTACGTTGAATTTGTGTTAATAAGTATTTGCGTTAATAAGATATAAAATATTCTAATAATTCTGAACAGGAGTTAATCCACTGGTATTCAGAGTGGTAGCCCTCCTATAAAGATCAACTCAACAGAAGTAATCCACTGTTGTTTGTAGTGGTTGTTTCTCTGTCATTTCATTGGTGGAAATCGAGGATTGAGATATGACTAAACTCACTGACCAACAAAAGAATTGTATAGCTTTGATGATTAACAAAGCATTTGAAGAGCTAAAGGATGACTTTCAAGTGAAACTAAATCAACAAACTAAACTATTTGAAGTGAAATTAAAGGAAAAAGATGCAGCAATAGCTGAACTTAGTGAGAAAGTAAAAAGACTAGAAGAAAACAATGCAAATTTACCACCTTCTAGTTCACCTACTGTTTGTTACAGCCAAATTGCTAAGCAACTAGCCAAACCAGGTTCTGAGCTGTATAATGCTAGCATCAAAGTGTCAAAAAGTCATGAAATATTATCCAGTAAAAAGTCTTAAAATGTTGTAATTGTTGGTTTGCCTAACTCACAAAAAAATATAATCAAGAATCGCAAGACAGATGACGAGAACATGGTCAACGAATTAATACGTTTGCTGAACAGACGAATAATAATAAAATCAACATTCAGATTAAAATCTAAAGTTCCCATTTGTAAACAATGCATCTGAACCGTTAGTTGTCGAATTTGAGAATGAAGTAGCACGAAACGAGATGCTGGCTGCAGCAAGGGAACTGTCAATATTGAGGCCTACAAAAAAGTATATATACGGCCTGACCGCACTCCTGATGAGCAGGCTGAATTTGCACAATTAAATAAAGAGAGAAGGAACGAGGACTTGCAACGCAATAATAACCTAGACCAGTCCTTTCGATTTGTCATTAGAAGCGGAAAATTACTGTGCATTGACGTCACTACAACAAAAGACATTGGCAACCGCAAAGTTCACCCATTTGTCAAAGAGAGCGTTGCCAAGCAGGCCCAGAGGGACTCATATCAGCCAACCTTATAAATCTTACCAAAACCTGAGTAATGTAAAACTTCTTATTTATTTAAAGCAAAATACAAGTACTAACTATAAACCAATTAAATTTTATTATACTAATGCTACCTCCTGTAACTCTAATAAATTATCTGAGCTGTCCACACCTGCTTTGGCATATGAAATTGATGTTATTGCAATTGCAGAAACTTGGTTTAAATTGGATTTGATTAAAATAATTGATGGCTATGAACTGTATCAGGCAGATAGAGATAGAATTGGAGAAGGTGTTCCCATTTATGTAAATAAAAGACTTAAAAATATAGAAATTGTAAATGTGCATCTCAACAACAAAGAGATCGAACAAGTCTGGTGCTCAATAAATTGTAATAATTTTCATTTAACTGTTGGTTGTGTATATAGACCACCAAACTCTACAGCTGGTTACTCAAAATTGATTCTAGATTCAATCAGAACCGCTTTAAAACACAAAAGTGGAAAAAAATACACTGATCTCATAGTGGTCAGAGATTTTAATTTTCCTAATATAGAATGGACAGATGATGGTCCAATAATTTATTCAAATGCAAACTCAATTGAACATGAGTTTATTAAAGTTTTAAATGATTGTTCTCTATACCAAATAGTAAATTTTCCAACATTCAAACAAAATGACTCTGTTTCAGCAGTTAACACCTCTGATCTTGTTTTAGTTTGCAATCCAAATTGCATTGATTTTTTTCAATGTGGTCCACAGTTAAGCCACTATGAAAAGGGACGATACCATTACTCCATCACTTGGCAATATTTTACTAGTCTTAGTAACAATACAGTACTCACAAAAGATAAGTTTTGCTTTAAAAAAGGTAATTTTTTTCAAATGAATAAATACTTAAAACAAGTCAACTGGGTTGAGCATTTTTATAACAAATCAGCCTGTGAATGTTATGAGTTATTTTTGCATACATATAATGAATCTTGTCGATTGTTTATTCCTACTTTGAATAATAAAAAAAAGAATAGTCAACCCTGGTTGGATGCAAAAATTAAAAAAGCAATAAAGATTAAACATTCTATGTTTTATTCAAATTTGCATCGGCAAAGTCAAGAATCTCGAAAGGCTTTTAACAAAATGTGTGCTAATGTTAAAAAGCAAATCAAAAGATCAACTCGAGAATACGAAATGGATTTAGTAAAGAGAGCAAAGCTTGCGCCAAAACTTTTATTCTCATACGCAAATAGAAAACAAAACATTAAAACGCAAATTAGAGCAATCAAGAACAAAAAAGATCAAGTTACAACTGAGATATCATACATTTCAGATATATTAAATAGGCAATTTCAGTCAGTCTTTGTTAATGATAATGACCAACCAATACCCAAATTCTTGCAAAGATGTGAAAACCAGTGCGATTGCAGTAAGTTATCTAATATGATTACCTATGAAAAAGTTCTCAAAATGTTAGAAGGTATGAATGAGTCAAAGGTATGAATGAGTCAAAGATGGGTTTTGATGAAATTAGTTCATTTGTTTTAAAGCATGCTGCAGAAGGTTTTGTGGACCCAGCTGTTCATATTTTCAAATTAAGCTTTGACACTGGATGTGTCCCTTACCACTGGTCTGTTGCAAATGTATCACTAATTTACAAAGGAGGATCAAAACTTGAACCAGAAAACTACAGACCAGTATCCCTAACATCTGTGATTTGTAAAATGTTCGAAAAGCTCATTCGGAACACAATTCTGCAACATTTAGTTTCAAATAGACTTATATGTGAGGAGCAAACTGGTTTTGTTCCAAACAAATCATGCACAACAAATCTTATTGAGACAATTGACACAATTACGTTTGAAACTGCAAAAGGTAAACCGTTATGCGTCATATATCTTGACTTCGCAAAGGCTTTTGATAAAGTAGAACACAAAAGATTATTGACAAAGATTAAAGCGTATGGTATAACTGGTAAAATATATAACTGGATTGAAAGTTTTCTTGCAAATAGGAATCAAAGAGTTGCTATTAGTAATACAGTTTCAGAATGGGTATCAGTTACCAGTGGCGTGCCTCAGGGTTCTATTTTGGGTCCAATGTTGTTTCTGCTATTCATAAATGACCTCCCAGAACTTGTGCTAAACACATTTAAAATGTATGCTGATGATAGCAAAATAATAGCCATAGAAGATTCCATTGATAATCAAGCGGAAATGCAAACCGACCTTGACAACATTGTGAAATGGTGCAACAATTGGGGTATGGAACTAAACTGCAAAAAATGTAAGGTGATGAGATTCGGCAATCAGAAAGTTTTTCGAGGTATTGATAAAACATACACAATGAATATAAATGGAATGATTTATGACCACTCAAACAGTGTATTAGAAAGAGATCTAGGTGTCTTTGTACAACCGGATATGAGGTGGAAGCATCAAACACAAGTATGTGTTAACAAAGCTTCAAAAATACTGGGGTTAATGATAAATGCCTTTGAAAGTAGAGATTGTTATATGTGGAAAATTTTGTATACTACTTATGTGCGACCTCATCTTGAATTTGCGGCTCCAGCATGGAGTCCTCCAAATGTGGCCGAAATCTCAATGCTTGAAAGAGTTCAACGTAGGGCCACAAAAATACCATACTCATACTGAATGCTAAGTTATGAGAAACGGCTAGTTAAAATGGATTTAATTAATTTAAATCTCAGAAGAAAACGAAAAGACCTTATTCATTTATATAAGATATTAAACAAACCAGAATTTGTCAACCTTAATGTCAAACCAGTCTATAAGTCAAGCATTAAATTAGATGGCCCATGTTCTTCCAATAGAGGTCTCAAACATAGAATGCAGTGTTTTACTCCTCACGATTTATTTCGTGCATCGGTTAGCTCCAGAATCCATTTCTTCACAGAGTTTGCCAAATTTGGAACAAACTTCCGGAAAAAGTTGTAGATTCTAAAAATTTGAATAGTTTTAAAGCAAGTTTAGACGAATGGCTTAAGAAAAATAAGAAAACTTTAATTTAAAAGAAAAAAAAAAAAAAAAGTACTGGGCTGCTATAGCTGAACATTACAATGTCTCAACTTTTCCTCCGATTCTAAATGGTCCATCTATATCAAAGGAAAACCACACAAAGAGTACAGAGAGTTTACTAAACACAGTTACCATGAAAATTTCTTCAGCAACAGAATAGTGCCGCAACAGAATATATATATATATATATATATATATATATATATATATATATATATATATATATATATATATATATATATATATATATATATATATATATATATATATATATATATATATATATATATATAGCTCTTGTATATAGAAAAAATGAAATCTACAATAAATCTCAAACTGTTTAAAAAGGTTCATAAGAAGTTCTGAGTTCAATTTCACCACACTCCTTATAGTACCACGCTCAAGGTGTTTTCTCAGAGCAGCAACCTTATTCATCAAGGTTTGTTTCTAAGTTAAGAAAGGGTTGTAAATAAATATACATAAATATATATATACATATATATATATATATATATATATATATATATATATATATATATATATATATATATATATATATATATATATATATATATATATATATATATATATATATACATATATATATATATATATATACATATATATATATATATATATATATATATATATATATATATATATATATATATACACATATATATACATATATATATATATATATATATATATATATATATATATACATATATATATATATATATATATATATATATATATATATATATATATATATATATATATATATATATATATATATATATATATATATATATATATATATATATATATATATATTGTTGTCAGGTCAAGTTATCCTGCTTGTTGTCAGCTAGGGTTATTCTACTACTGGTAATATGTAACCAAGTACAACCTGCTTAATGTCATGCTGCCATGTGGGATATGCTTTTTAAGGCAAAGGCTAGAAGATGCCAACTCTGACTAAAAACACCCCCCTGTTTTGGGGTTCTTAGTTGAGCAAAGGTTAGAGATAATGTCTTGATAAAAATATGTATCTTGGAAAGACGTTAAATGCATTTAATTACTATTAGTTTAAAAAATTACAATACAAATATTCTATCCGCAGCATTAAAGGAACATGAAATATGCAAATTGATGAGTCATTTAAGGAACACTTAATTTAAAAAAACCATTAACCAATAATGACAACTAAAAAGAAACAATTAAAAAAAAAATAATTTATTCTTGTGATGATGTTGAGTTGTTATGAAGTTATGGAGAATAATATATAACTTAGCATCTGGCTACTGTCTTGTAGATAGCCTCCTAGGCAAAGACTTATGCCTAGTTTACTATTACTAAAAATCATTGCAAAAAGATTTTGTCTAATGCTAAAGCCCGCTATTCTAAGGTACAAAATCTTGTATTTTATCTCAAAAATTAGGCTCTCATGACTTCTGGACAATCTTTAACAGTATCTTTAATAAGGGCAAACCTGTTATTCCACTACCTAAAGAGCTCAATAATATTATCTTTTGAATCCACTAGCTGCATTCTACCTGATTTAGACAACAAACAGGTTGATTAATTGCTTTGATGAAGCTGGAGTGATACGTTTGTATCACTCCAGCTTCTGTATCTAAAGTGACTTCCTGTTTAAACTCTTCTACAGGTTGCGGTCTGGACAACATATCTGTTATAATCTTACCAAAATGTTTTCCAGAGCTGTAGTCTATAAGGTACTTATCAGAGTCTTGCTTTCCAGTCTGCTGGAAAGCACCATCTGTTATCCCTGCAAATCTGGAATATCTGTTCGAGCAGCCAAACATTGTATAGACAGATTGGAGGCAATGTTTCTTTAATGGAAAGGTCTTCTGAAACATAAAAATCGAAAGACAGAAGGACATAAGATTAAAGAGGATGAATTCATCGACTGTCTTTGGGATCTTTTTGATATCACACATTCCAATGCACTCAATATAATTTCAATTGCTGATAGTGCATTCCTCCTCTCTCAGAGACAAAAAGATCAACCAGGTTTAATTGGTGCCTCTGATAAAGTAGAAACACATAGAAAAAAACGTGCTTAGAAAAGAAAAAAATAAGAATTGAAGCATCGAAAATTATCACAAGAAGAATGTTCAACATGGAAGCATGTTCAAACAAGATTGTTCTAGAATCTGATTCATCAATTTCATCCAGTGCATCAGAAGAAATTGATAATAACAATAAGTTAGACAAGGAGAAATCAATAAAAATTAAAAAATAGTAGAGGTGGCAAATTAATAACACCTGCAAGAGCTAGAATCAACATAATGTCTCCTGGAATTACATCTGCATTAGATAGAACTAAGATCTCATCCAGAAATGCATTTATATGTTCTCTGTAAAGTGGCATCAAGTCTTGGGCATAATGTGAGATGTTAAACATTAATTGGAAATAAATACAAAGGTCTAGAGCAAGTCATTGAAGAATAAAATCCAAAAATCTCAGATCAAAATTTTTTACAAGTGTGCCTTTATCGATTCACTGGAGCGGCAAACTCATGGAAGATTTGACATCTTATGAACAGTACATTGTCTTCTACATTTCTTGATTTCAGTGTTGAGCAATTATTAGGTGTTCCAAAACATCCGCAACAGGTGAAGTACAAGTATCTGCAGTTGATGAATGTTTGGAAGCTTGGGGTTTTGGAGATCAGGTAGCAGCATTGTGTTTTGACACAACAGCATCAAACACTGCTCATCATGCTGGTACATGCTCGTTATTTGAGCAGAAACTAAATAAAGATCTTATGCTTCTGGCCTGTCATCACCATCCAATAGAACTAGGCTGCTTTTGAAAAGACTACAATTAGCACTTCTACTGGATATCAGAAATACTTATTTTTAAGAGAAACAAAGACAAATAGGAATGTATAGATCTTGAAAATTTTCAGACTGCCTCTTCAGATCCAAGAGTGGAATCAGTCATGGACAGGAAAGGCATGCAATCATACTCCAATCTTGACTACTCCAATCTTGACAAAAAAAAATTAAACCAATAGTTCTAAAAAAATCAACTAATATGAACCTGAAAAACCAAAACTTTAATAGAAAATCATTTTAAATTATGTTTTGTAATTACTTTAAGATTGAATAACTCATTGCATTGATTTGACAAGGTTTCAAATGATTTTTTTATATATTAGGAGAGCAATAAATAATTCTTTTTATCATTATTTTTTTTAGTGTCTAAATAAAAATATTTATGATTACTTTTTATTTATTTATGTATTTATATATATATCAATCAAAAACAGAATATATAAACAAATAAAAAAATAATAATATAAATAATTTTAATTAAACACTTAAAAAAATTTTAAGATTTTTTAAAAAATTTTCCTAAAACAAAACATTTCAGTTTTAACCATTTCAAACCAACGCAACAAACCATCAAACTTTTCTAATGTTTTTAAAATATTAGGCAAACTCTTTTAAATAAAAAAAAAATTATAATTAAATAAAAAACTAACTTTATTTAAATTGATATATACTTTGCCTTAAAAAAAAGTTTATTGAAATGCATTAGTTGTAGTCATTGTTTATAAAATTAAGAATACAAATTGTTTAAAAAAAATTACATTCATCATTAGAAAAAAATACTTTTTTAATAAATAAAAGTTTTGATTAACATTCTGATAATTTATTTAATAGCATTTTAAAACCAAATTTAAAAGCGCTTAGCTTAGTGTAAACAAACTTGTTTAGAAGGTTTTAAAAATAGCATCAAAAAAAAAAAAAACTTTGTTATGTTTTCGACTATTAAATTTATGGATTTATCAAAAAGTTAATAAAACAATCATTTTCGTTGTTGTTTGTAAAATTAATTGTACAAAATGTTTTAAAAACATTTACATTAATTGTAAAAATTGTAAAAAATACACTTTTTAACAATATCATATTTTTTGATAATTTAAATAAATGTCTTTTATATAGTATACAATCTTTAAAAACAATTTCTCGCTTTATTACATTATACTTTATTTAGTACATTTTTAAAATGTTTTTAAAAATCTAAAAAGCTGTGGTTAAGTTGTCACACAAAAAAAAACAACTAATGCATGGTCATCAATAGAGTGCTATTGCACGCCTTTCCAGGCATCCATGTCACAACATCTTATTGGCAACCTAGAATTTGCACAAAAATATTTGGAATGTCAACAACCATGAGATGACTACAAGGTGTTCCTTGAGCTTTCAATTATATTTCTTGATGATTTTCTTTCTCAAGGAGTGCAATATCTAATGTCTGAAGCCATGTACCTAGTGCAATGAATATCAAAAGTTATTTATGCCACCAAATGCAGCTGTTTTGTTGCCAGTTTAACATGGTAGTATCAGAAGAACGCAGTATCTGGAATATAGCTATGTTTTTTGTGATTATTCACATATGAGCCTGGACAAATGCATCATTAGCAGTTGAGGCACCTCTGAATGACTTCAGACTCATGAAGCAACTTCTGTGTTATTTACATTCAGCTATTTTGGCTGCTATGAGTAAGATGTTTGGCCTTCACCTATGGTACTTATCAGAGGAGCTTGTTGGATTAGCCCTGTTTGATACTAGAATACAAAATGATTCAAAAAGACTAATGCTTGCTACCATGGAAGAAGTAGCTCTAGATCATCCATTAAAGAGATCAATCATATAATCTGATATGTTTCTTGATGAGCCAGGTCTGCAACAGTTCTGCACAACCAATTCAAAGTTCTGAAACTTCCTGAGCACTTGCTTTCTAAAGATCCTTCTCAGATGGAAGAAGACAAAACCTACAACCAACCACTACATGTAGTAAAAATTATAGATGTCGTTAACTTTATTGCCCATTATAAGCAATCCTTTAAAAAAAAAAAGTACTCATAAGACACCATGCTGTCATAATACATGTAGGAATTGAAAAATAAAAATATAAATGATTTTATATTGAATTGGTCCATCTTTAAAACAGTACCTGCATATAATGTTATTTCCAAAAAATGGATATTATTGTGGATATATTATGTCTGGATATTATTAATGGATATTATTAATGGATATATTATGTCTTAAAGAAAAGTTTGAAATAATTAAACATGCAAACCAAGAATGAATAAAAAATCGGAACTGATTTCTAAATGCAGGCATGGAAAAATTCTCTCCTAAAAAACTATAAAGATAAGAAAACCCAAGGAATAATTATAATAAATCCCCCTTTAAAAATATAAAACTATAAGTAAACTATTCTAAAGGATTTTTTTAAATAGTGTCAACAAATGTGTGAAATATTTCAGTAGTTAAGATTTTCTGTAGTTCAATTTTTGGTATATTTTGAGATTTTATTATTTTGATCATTAATAATGATAAAAATATAAAACTTATAGTTTTATATTTTTAAAGGGGGATTTATTATAATTATTCCTTGGGTTCGCTTATCTTTATAGAAAATAATGACATTATTTTCTGATGAGTCTTTATATATATACATATATATATATATATATATATATATATATATATATATATATATATATATATATATATATATATATATATATATATATATATATATATATATATATATATATATATATATACATATATATATATATATATATATATATATATATATATATATATATATATATATATATATATATATATATATATATATATATATATATATATGTATATATTTATATCTATATTTATATATATATATATATATATATATATATATATATATATATATATATATATATATATATATATACATAACACTTAATTAAAAAATAAATAAACATAGCATTTTTATGACAGCGTTATTAAGTTTTCTCTGATGTATTTAGAATTCCCTTACTTTATCATCGTTTCCAGGTAGACGGGGACCATATAGTACAGCCCATAATTAAAAATCTTTTTAATCTTTATTTAATTGTTGTTATTATCAATTTATTGTAAGTCACAAATCACAGCAATAAACGCTTCCATAAGGGTCCATAAAGATATCTTAACATTAGATTCCCCCCCCCCCCCCCCTCCGCATTTTCTCTTGAATTTAAAGCCTTTTATGCAGATATGCAGGTAGGGCTTCCAATACCGGATCTAAAATTAAATACCGCTTTATCGGTATTAAAACCGGTTTACCAGTATTAGTACCGATATTTACAAATCAAAAAAACATTAAAACCGAAAGCAACAAATAAACGGTTAAGTCGGTTAATTGCGTAAGTTAAGTTAAAATAATACAGTCCAGTAAACGGTTAATTGCGTAAGTTAAAATAATACGTAAAACTAATTCTTTTTTTTTTTTTTTTTTTTTTAAATATAAAAAAAAAAAGTTATTTTTTACTGAAATAGGCCCGCAAAAAACATAAATTTTTTAAGTATTTTTGCGGTTATTTTTGCAAGTATTTTAATTAAGCTATTCATTTAAAGATGATCGAATTTTAACACATACCAGTGGGAAAAAAGACGTCGAAAGACGCCTTTAAAAGTCTTATATACGATGTCTTTAAGACGTCTTTTTTTAATCGATTATGCAAATCTAAAAGACATCTTTTTTCGACATCGAAAAGACGTCTTTTTTATCTTAATCTTGTCATGAAAAGACATAAAGAATGCGTCTTTAAGGACGCCGTTTTTTGGTCGAATATGCAAATCTAAAAGATCTTTTTTTGACATCGAAAAGACGTCTTTTTTTATCTTATTCTTGTCATGAAAAGACATAAAAAATGCCTTTTTAAGACGCGTCGAATATCGTTGGGGATAGTGCAAAACCGCGTAACTAACATTTTATAATACAGCGTATCTAAAGTACATTTTTTTTACTGGAAAAGTTTAAAACTTTATTTATTTTTTATTTTAACTGATTTTGGGTTCATTTTAGTAAAAAGAGTATCATTCATGTTTTTTGTAATCTCAACAATAAATATTTGATGTTAAAATTAATAATATCCAAATATAGTAGCCAATGCTAGTTACGCGGATTTGCACTATCCCCGACGATATGCAAAACATGATATGCAAAACACGATATGCATAAACATCTTTTTTCGACATAGAAAATGCGTCTTTTTTAATCTTAATCTTGTCATGAAAAGGCATAAAAAATGCGTCTTTAAGACGTCTTTGTTTATCAATTATGCACTTCTAAAAAAGTGTTTTTTCTCGGGGTCGGAACTACTTTTTTGTCATACTAATTAGTATACTATAGTATCCTATACACTATTCTATCTATTATAAAGTATTCCTACTTTTCTAATATGAAAAACTATCTTTTTCAAATAAAAATGATAATAGCTCTTCATACAAACTATGACAAAAAGCTTTTTCCGATGCCGAGAAAAAAAACTCTTTTAGATGTCAATATAAAAGAGGAAGCATTTTCTACATCTTTTATATGTTTAAATATAGGAGAATAATTTATAAATAAAACAATAGTATTGTTCAACAGAATATTTTTTCGTCTTTCTCTTTTTTTTATGTTTCTTGAACGATCTCTGTTTCTTGGCGTTGTTGAATAAAATTAACAATTTCACGTCGAGAAATCCTTTCATACAAGCAAGTTACGACTTCTAGCTGGTTACCACTTATAAAAAACAAGTGAACATAAAAAATAGTCTATTGCTTAAATGTAATACAAAAAAAGCAAACAAAACTTGATTAGCTGAGTGGAGCACATTATACTTACCGACTATTAATTCAAAAAGGGATGATCATTTTAATCCACTCATGTTTCCAGCGCAGTCCCTACTTTTTGAACCCACCAGGTTAGATTGGGACAGGAGTCAAACGGTAAACAGTCTAAAAATATATAAAAATGAGTGTGCTAAATAAATTTACAACCATCAAAATGACTGCACAACGATGTATTTTATTATGTAGTACTTAAATCAAGCTAAACATTTGCACCTCTCAGATTTGCTATGAAAGCCAAGTTATTGAAAATAGATATTGATACTTTTCTGTCTTCAATAACATGATTTTTTAATTGAATTTCGCTGAAATTAAGTGTTGTAGACTCATAACAATTTAAAAATGCGTTATTGACTAAAGAATATCAAAACAAAAAGATAATTCAGCTAATACATCTTAAGAGTTGTTATTCATTTAAACTAGAAAAAAGTATTAATCAAAGCTCTTTTTTAGCCTGAAACATAAGGATGCTTTACTTAACAACATAAAATCATAAAAACTGACAATATCATTAGCAACACAGATGAAATACACATAAACAAAAATGAAGCTGCAGTAATGTTTAGATATAAGAAAGTGTACCTTTCCAGTATCATTTTCACTTGGTTTTTTGTATCCAAACCAAAAATTTTGCGAACAGTTCTAAAGATTAATCTGTTGTTATTATGTGTATTTTTATAATTGCTATTTTTATAATTGACAGACAACAGTTAATAAGGAAATAACATATTTAACTTAAAAGTTAAAGAGCCAATCTTTTGTATAAACAATTTCATCATTAAACTAAATAAAAACAACAAAATTATTCATATCATTTAAAAATATATAAAAAAAAATTGCATGTCTACTGAATGATTTTTTTTTTCTATCGTTCGTTTTACTGGCACTTTAACAAGTAAATATAGAGAGAAATTGTTTACAGGTTTTTTTTTTCGTCTGAAAATAAATATTTTAATTTAATATGTAATAAACAACGTTCTTCAAGCACAATACATTAAAAAATTAGTCTAAAAATAAATGGTAAAATTTTTTAAAACGACTAACTTAATTGAGACTATATCATATCGATACTATCTTACTGGCAGCACGCCATCCACTTTTGCTTCTTCCGAATTACATATCTTCGCTAAACAGCTGCAATTGTATATTTATTTCAATATATATATATATATATATATATATATATTATATATATATATATATATATATATATATATATATATATATATATATATATATATATATATATATATATATATATATATATATATATATATATATATATATATATATATATATATATATATATATATATATATATATATATATATATATATATATATATATATATATATATATATATATATATATATATATATATATATATATAGGTACCCTCGTACGCGTCCGTTTTTTTATTTTGACATCGCTTTTATAAAGTTTCTAGATTTCCGTGTTTTTCCAAACAACGCTATATGCATAAAGGAAAGAGTGTTTAAAAGCTAGCTAAAAAATAAACTGTCAATTTTTATTATATTTTTTTATTTTTTAAAAAATTGCGATATTTTCACTGTTAACGAATCCTGCCAAAATAGGTAATTTTCATATAAAGAATTTAATATACCAATTTAAATGCTCATAAATGATTTTGACATGCTCAAATAAATTCTTCATAGATCTTTCATTTGATATATAATAACCGATACTTCAAAATCTCATTCATGTTTCAAAAAGATGCATACAGTTGCTACCGCCATATAATTTATTGTTTATAGCGCCATTTTTTAAATTATTGTCATTGTTGCTTTTTACTTTTCTTTACTTTAGATGGACCACAAGACTGCAAACGATATTTGCGTTTTAATTAATTCATATAAATGCCAATCGAAGCCTTTGTTAAATGGTGACATTTACAAAATTTTTTCTGAAAATAATTTCAAATTATCAAAAACCTGTCTGAAATTAAAAACCCAAACATTGGACCTCAAAATGCATCTGATTTTAAAATATTCTCTAACAATATAAGATACTTGCATGAAAAGATAAAAATCAAAAAAAAAAAAACCCTACCCAGTCATGGGCTGCTATTGTTAATTTTTTGCAGCAACCACTTAAATATGAAAGAAAAAGAGATAGTTCTAATACAAATATTCACTTAAACGTTGCAAGTGATTTAAATATTGCTTCAGACACAATGCAGAGAATAAAGTGTGGTTCATGCAAAATAAAAAAAGATGAAATATGTAGTTTACATGAAAAAAACAGAATACTGCAGCAGAGAGTTTGTTTTTTGAAAAAATCAATGACCCGTAACAAGCTTACAAACAAAAAATTTAAAAGACAGTGTTTTTCACTAAATTTGTGGAAATTGAAATATTCAGAAGAAGAAAAAAAAAATCAGCAGAATAAGTTACATTCTCTAGATTTCATTAATGAATTGAGAATTCTTAAAATTAGTAGAATGAAGTTGCAACAAAATGTTAAAAAGATAGAAAGGAAACACAAAATTGC
Source organism: Hydra vulgaris (assembly GCF_022113875.1). Lineage (NCBI taxonomy): Eukaryota > Metazoa > Cnidaria > Hydrozoa > Anthoathecata > Hydridae > Hydra > Hydra vulgaris. The sequence goes on from NC_061166.1 coordinate 2,849,137, forward strand.
TATCAAAGAATTACAGGGACAGATAAAAATCAAAGAGCAAGAAAATAAATAACTTGTTGAACAAAATCATTATTTAATTAGTATTGTTTTAGAAAAAAAAAAGATAATAGGTTACTTATAGAAACCAAAAAATTAAAAACATATGACCTACCCATAAGAAAATGTTTTCAAACTACTATTATTAACAATGTGCCTGTGGAAAGTGTCTCATTTTTGTTAGAAAAAATTTCTGAACTGTTACACAACACAGAACTGCAAGAAACACCTCACTCATCCACAGTAAATCGAATGGCATATGAGCCAGGTGTTTTAGCATTGGTTCAGGCTGGTGAGGCACTTTTTTATTATGAATGTGCAACAGTAGTGTTTGATGCAACCACCGTTTTAGACAAACATGTAAATGAGTTTCTTATCAGTACCTATCCTCCGCAGAGATGTTATTCCTTATCAACCGCTAAACTTGCTGGAGGTAAAGGATTTGACTGTGCCACTCATATTGTCAGTGTAATAAAAGAACTTGCCAAAACATGCAGAGTTTAAAAATATGCCAACAGGAGAAGTTTTAGATGTATTCACTCAAAAAATCAAAAGTTGTCTGTCAGACAGAGCACCTGTTAATAGTTGTGTGAAAAACATGCTTCAGGAGGAGATGGACATTCAATTAATGCAACTGTACTGCAATTTTCATTCATTGGAAACTATTGCCTTAAAAGCGTTATTAGCTTTTAAAACAATAGATAATGAGTTGAAGATAAAACCGGCTAAAGGAACTGATGGGGTTGCAGTAACAGTCCTCAAAAATATTTCTAAGTTAAGGTAATCTTTCATGTGTATATCTTTCATTATTTAATTTTTTTTTTAGTTTTATTTTCTTGTGAGCAATTACTTCTTTATTATTTCCAAGTTTTGAAAATTTGAAATTTTAATTTTTTTGCCCTTTAAAAATCAGGTATAGTTTTAAAGGCGATCCTACAGCATTCAAAAGCTATCTTAAAAAAAAACAATGTTGCTCCAGGGCTACTCCTTAGATATGTTGGTATTAGATTTCATGTTTTGTTCCATATGGCAGGGATTGTTGTTACATACGAAAGACTTATAAAAACCTTTCTTGAAAAGCATTTTTTTTTTAGATGAATATTTGGTTTAATAGAATTCCATGAATGACCATTTTCTCGTTATTCTAGAAACACCAAAAATAAAATTTGCCAGCTCTTACTTCAAGATATGAGTAATGATATAACGCTTGTGCAACTGCAAGGGTTGGGCCTGATAGGAAAATTAATAACTGGGCCATGGATGAGTCTGGTTTATAAAAATGCAACAGGAAAGAGTAATCTTGAGTTTGTAAGTTTTTATGGTTTTTTAATAAACAAATAAAGTAGTTTAAAAAATGTTCAAAAATTATTTTTTTATTAGGGTGACATTTTCCAGAAAGCAATAAGGAAATTAGCTTACTTCAAAAGTAATCCAGAATCAATTCTTTATACAGATGTGGATATTTTTAGTCAAGTATTAAATATTAAAAAAGATAAGGTACACCAATCCCTTCGTGTAATAAAAAATAAAAATATTTTGGTAAAGATTTTATCAGCTTTGATAAAATACACAGAGACAGTTCTCAAAAGACAGATAGCCAGGTATTTGACTGACAATCTCTCAAATCCATCTAAAGAAATGATAAAAACCACACTATCTACTCCACCTCATACAATGGAGGCTGAAAGGATCTTTGGCATGCTTGATTTTTTTTTGCGTCGTGCTCCTAATGCTACTTTTGGTTTTCTGGATTCAAAAATAAAAGCCAGGGTAAACAAAACATTAACATGGCTTGATAAGAAAACATTGCCAGAACAAGAAGATCTTATTCAATTTGTAATTCGCAGAGGAGCTTTAACGTGTCAAGCCTCTAAAAATTTTAATAATCTTTTGTATGAAGAACTAAGAAAAAGATAGGCCAAAGCTAATTTAAAAAAAGAACGTCTGGAAAGAAAGCAACTAGAGAAGGGTATTGAAAGAGCAATAGCTGAAAATGCCAAAACCACAAATCCTCTTTTTGTTAATATTGATGAAAAAAAAAACAAATTTTAGGAGTAGTTTTGAAAAATGGAAACTTGATTGGGCAGCTCTTGAGCCATAAATGGGAGCTAGATGATGGTAATATACATTTATTTTTTGGTAGAATTGTTGATCAAAAGGTAGCAACAAAAAAAAATCTATTACATACACAATAGGATATTGGAAAGTCAATGAAGATAAAGCTGAAGATATTGACATAAGCCAGGAAGGAGTTATAGCAGATCTTATACTTAAAGACCTGGAGTTCATTTAAAAAATACTATAATATATTAGGCATTATTATCTTTTATTTTGTTTATGTTGATTATTTTGTATACATTTTTATTTTTTCCTTTTAATTTTTAAAAATTTTTATATTAACCAAGAGCAGACACAGGGTTATTTTACATTTCAGATTCTGTACTTGGCATTGTGAAAACTCTAAGTATAAGTATGTTCAATCATATGTCAAATAAGAATGATTTGCTAAAATATTGTGGTAATTAAAACTTAGGAACAAAACTATCTAAAAAAGATAGAACCCCCTGTCTCAAATGTTAATTTAATGAGTTAATAAGTTTTTAAGTTTATTATCCAAAACTAAATTTAAATTCACATTTTTTAATGCTCAAAGGTTATGACCATGTGAAATAACTTAAAAAAATAACTTTAAAAATATCAAGAATTATTGGGTCTGTTGATGGATTTAAATGTAGTATAAAGTAATAAGTTAAAGCATTTTAATAACTTAGTCCCCTCACATTTTTATGTGAGGGTACAAACTTTTTGGGGTATTTTTATTCCCAGGCTCCAATCACTTCAATTTTTTATACAATTTTATTTCACATTCTCATTATATTTAAGCATGAACAAACTTAAATTTAGATTAATTATGGTAATTTTTTTAATAAAATGACTTAAATCAAATTTGACCCACTTTTAAAATGGGCTTAAACCCCTTTCCTCCTTTTTTTTTATTTTATTAAATATAAGTGGAATATAATAAACAGTTTTTATCATATATGTGACGGTAAATTGTTAATACTTTATGAACTATGTTATAAAGTCCACTTTTTGAAGTCATTTTCTTGTGTATATTTGTTAAGATGTCCACTGTATTTTCTCTACCTTCAAAATTGAATATCTTTTTTTTATAGTTGACCCCAGATAATAAATTTGGTATAAAAATTTGTCATTTAATAATCTCTATATAATAGAATTAATTTGGTTTAAAAATAAAAGTTTAAATTTTTTATGAAGGTACCTATATATATATATATATATATATATATATATATATATATATATATATATATATATATATATATATATATATATATATATATATATATATATATATATATATATATATATATATATATATATACATATATATATATATATATATATATATATATATATATATATATATATATATATATATATATATATATATATATATATATATATATATATATATATATATATATATATATATATATATATATATATATATATATATATATATATATACTATAATATATATTCATTTATATTATGTATATTTTACATAATATATTACTTTATTATTGTTATTGAATAAACCCGCTTACCGAAAAAAGTTAATTTTTAATTAAATTTCCTATGCATAAACGTTTCAAATAAAAGTTATACAAAAGTATTTTGTAAACAAAAAACAGGCCAATCAGAACGTAACAAAGATATCTTTATTACGTTACTGTGGGTTAAAACCCATTTTTGTTAGGTTCTATTGGCAATAATTATTTTTAATTTTCTTAAGCAATTAATGATTTCCTTTTAACAACCGATTGGCGTCTTTTCGACTTCTTTTTTGAAGACGTCTTTTTAAAAGACGTCTTTCCACGTCTTTATTTTGGCTGATTATAAAAAGACATAACGAGTCATAAAAAAGACGCCTTTTATTCGTCTAAAGATGTCTTTTTTCCCAATGGGATAACATTCCCGTATGCCAACATCAAGTTCGGACCACGTTTACCGTCTTATTCAATTACAGAAATTTCTTTTCGTATCATTTTAGTCTAATTGTTAATACTTCGATTTGTTTTTGGCACTGTTTTCATTTTCATTTTATTTACTTACATCTCATGTGCAGCTACTCCTGTAATGTCAAGCTCAAAGGTTTATCTTCGCACATTATGGTATCTTCGTCATCATCTGCTTCGAATAGCAATGTTTTAGTTTCAGCTTGGGCAGATTAGAGCCGCAGGATAAGATGCACAAAATAAAATTTATCTAGCAGTTTCAGTTAGCCGATCAAATTTAATATCTGACCCAAAACTATTTTGGGCTTGATCTTCTTCATGAAGAAGATGAATGAGAGATAAATTTGTGCATCTTTCTTTTGTTCTTTTAATTAAAAGGGTTTTCATATTGTTACTTAATGGTTCTACGCCTAAATTTTGCAGCATAAATGTCAAGGTAGTATCAGCTGATAGAAGAATAGCATTTCTCTGACATAAAACCTCTACAGCCAATTTCACTGGTAGCAACATAGATACTGTTGATAATATCAATTCTAATTCAGATTCCGTAAAGATAATAGCTGAATTTAAGTCAATCAGGGCTTTTTGAATGTAATTTTTAAATTTATAAAAACGCTCTAGCATAATATGTAAGCAGTTCCATCTAGTCTTATTATTTAATATTAATGACAGTTCTTTACAATGTTCAGTTTTAATAAAAACCTGATGAATTTCATTTTTTGTTGGTGATCGTCTAAACAGCTTTACAAGTTTTGCTAATCAATGGAGCCAAATTATTTGCAAGTTCATTTGAATTTAGTGAGCTCTGAAAAATCCTTAATCCGTATAAATTTTAAGTTGTTTTCTTTCAGTAAGTTGTCAGTTAACTTAACATACATTTCTGCTGGGAAATGTACACCAACTTATTCTAATCCCAAATTCTAAAATCTGTTTCTAGAACGAACATTATTATTCAAATAACCACTATTTTTTACAGAAGTCAACTTATCAAACGTAAAACTAAATCGGTTTCCTTGCCGGTGAAGTTCAGATAACTCTGTTATTCTCGAGTTTTGAATTTTAGAAGTAATTTCTTAACAATTTAGTGAATGAATTCGAATGATTTTAGCATGTGGAAACCTTGAGCTATCAGCGGTTTTTTTAGCTCATTGGATCTTATGAAAAATATGAATGGCAAGCCATCGGTGGCCGCCATTTTAGTTAAACATTCGGCAGTGTATCTTTGTATTAGCTTTTCGTAAAATTTTATTTCTGGTTCTAGCGGGTTGCAAATCAGGTGTAGTGGAAACACCAGCAGTAGATGGTGAAAGTCTTGATTACTCTAGCACATTTTTTACATTTCGCTGCAGTTCCAACTTTTCGCGCAAAAAGTGTTGCCACAAGGAGTTTTTGTCCTGCAGTTTTTTTCAAAATCTTTAAATACTTTAGTTTTATCAGCCATGGCTAGAGCAGCACGTTAAATACTAGAATTTGAAATATGAGGAATATTGAAATATAAAATATGTAAAATCAAAAATTTATAAATATGAAGATAAAGATTACAGCTAAACATAATTATATTATGAAAACATAACATCTCTATATTATATAGAGATGTTATTATGTTTTTTTTATCTTGGCTTTGAAAACACGTGTGTTAAATATTTGTTCTCTTCAAATTTATTTTTTGTCTTTATTTGTTGTAGTTGTTATATTTACATATAAATATACAACAAATTAAATGTAGCACACCATAACTAAGTTACAAAAAACAAAGAGAAAAAAAAGTTTCCCCAAAAGTTATGTAATTATAAAAAGATTAATTAAATTTAAAAAAAAAACTTATAAAAACAGGTAACTGAATATTAAATAAAACTTTTTATGTAAGAAAGGCTTTATTTCAATAAACTTCTTCGGTGATATTTTCTCGCTTAGATATTTTAACTGATTGTTAAAAAAGTTTAATATTTTAAAATATCAATGTAACTTATTTAATACTTGTAAAATATTTAAAAAGGCTTTCTACATCTAATAAAGTCTTTTTTTATCCATTTTTATAATAAAAGTTTTGTTCGGTGATATTTTCGCGCTTTTTTTTTTTTTTTTTTTTTTTTTTTTTTTTTTTTTTGTTCTTTATTACAATATTTAATACAATATTTACAAATATATAATAAGAAAAATTTACATGCCAAAAAATCGTTACAAAAAAATAAAGAAGTAAGATAAAGAACGCGGATACTCAAAGAAGACCATACAGGTCTTGTCACCGAGAACCGCTGTTGAAGAACTTTGATCTTAGTTTAGATTTTAGGAAAAACAAAAATAAATAAACACAAGTTTTTAACTTTTTTAATTTATGGTCTTTATTGCTGGAATTAAAGTACTAATTCTTCTGAACCGGATGATTCAAGTGAAAACAATAATATCATAGTATTCTTAATAAATAAATACCTCTCGCATCTGACTCGATCACTGATTCTTGTTACTCAAATCTATCAGTTACACTGATCTTAATTGTTAAAATATAAATAAATAAACGAAAATAATAAGAATATGATTGCACTAGGTACATCCAAATGCACTTCAAGATTGTCCAAAAGATTGTGTAGAAGAATTTAGATAGCCAAATGATGGTGTCATTGTGTGAGAAGCCATAATTATCAAATGTTGGTGCATTTACGTTAACGCTTTCGCCGACAAAAATGCTAAACCACTGTCAAAGGATGATTAACTTCCAAAAGTATCATACATACAATGTTTGCAGATACATCCAGTCACATACATCAAATTTTTTTTTGTATTTTTTTTTTTGTGTTTTTTTTTGTTTTTTGTTTTTTTTTAATAATAATAATATATATATATATATATATATTTTTCATTACAAAATTAAATTCAATATTAAAAGTATATACCGTTCGTAATACAAATTATTTACAAAATTACGAAATAAAATAAAAATTAAAGTAAACAAGTAAATAATAAATGCCTACTGTACAAATAAGGTCAGTGGAACTTTTAACAAAATTCAAATAATGTTTAACTACAGTTTCTGACATAAACTTTAAATCAATATTGTATACAAGTAAAATATAAATGAGTGTTGACAAAACTGGGTAAAATTAAAAGTATATAAATATATTTTCAATTGAGAATATTACTTTTTTTAGTTTTCGTTTGAACATATAATAACTCCATTCATGAGAAAAATCAAAATTTTTTAAAATTATTTGGTTCCATAAAAAAGCTCCACGAAAAGAAATGCAAAATTTACCAAAGTTTGTTTGAAATTTTGGTTGTTTAATAAAATTATCATTTCTTAAAGAATATTTGTTTTTTTCTTTTAAAGAATATAAATCAAAAAAGGAAGCTGGAGAAGAGTTGGTTTTACATTTAAACATAAAACAAAGAACATTATAAACATTTACTTGATATATATTAAAAACATTCATGTTAAATAAAAGTGAACTTGAGTGAGTAAAACGATTTTTGAAATTTATAATACGTGCAATATGCTTCTGCTGACAATAAAGTGGCTTTAATTTACTTTTATGGGTACTACCCCATGCAATATTAGCATAATTAATATGACAGTGTATGAAAGAGTAATATATTTGATTTAGTGCATGTTTGTTTAAAGCGTTTCTTGCTTTATATAAAACTCCAATGCTTTTTGCAATTTTGTTGCATAAATGTCCGATGTGATTCTTCCATGATAGATTTTCATCAACAATGATACCTAGAAAATTTGTGAAAACTACTCTTTTTATTTGAATATTATCAATATGAAGAAGAGGCATATTACTTGGAAGTAAATGTTTTTTAAATCGTGGATGAAAGAAAATCCATTTAGTTTTATCAATGTTGAGTGAAAGTTTATTTAACTTAAACCAGTCAGATATTTTTATAAGTTCAATGTTCATATCATAAAAAAGTTTGTCGATGTTATTATTTGATAGGAATAGGTTTGTATCATCAGCAAACATTAAAGTTGTTAATTTTGAGACTTCATGGAGATCGTTAACATAATTTAGAAATAATAAGGGCCCTAGTATAGATCCCTGTGGAACTCCACAGGTTATATTTAGATAATCTATATTTAAATAATCTTGTGAAGAAGATCCGTCGATATAGACAAATTGTTTGCGATGTTTTAAATAGCTTTTTAGTAATTTTAAAGCATTACCGATGATACCATAATGTTCAAGTTTTTTAAACAGTATTTCATGGTCAATTGTGTCGAAAGCCTTAGGTAAGGCTTTAACTCTCGCTTATAACTCTCCAAAACATTCCGGGTCTAAACCACCGATCTCAAAATATTTAAATCTTAAAATATAACGTTATATTTTGAGATCAGTGGTCTAAACACGCATCTAACAATTTCTGTTCGATAAGAAAAATAACTGAAATACCGGTATATACCGGTATTGAGAGCTCGGTATCGGTATTGGGAAAAACCGGTATACCGGGGCATCGGTTTTTGGTAAACATGTATTGGATGCTCTATATGCAGGCGCCGAGAGAGGGGCAAAATAGCAGATGTTCAAGAAGCGCCAAAAAAAAAAGGTTTCTTTTATGAAAAAATAAAAAACAAAATGGGTCATTCACTGATAATCCAGGAAAGTTTAGAAAAATAAGGGCGCTAAGCAGGGTTGCCGAAGGCTCTCGGCGCCCTTGGTTTTATGGGATCATAGTTATTAGAGCCTGTTTTAAAACTGTCATTAATTTAATTTTTTTTTAATACAATAATAAACAACTAATATTTTTCAAATAGGCTTTTTCACAATCTCTGAGGGGTTTGTTGCTGTGGTAGGTTACACTTTGCTTAAAGATTTTTATTGCAATTTAGGTTTGCATATTATATGATGCTCTTTTTAATTTTAACACTTTATAATTTAATTATCAACTGCTATTTAAAAATAAAAATAGAAGTTAAAAGTTGAAAATATTACTAAACTACATAATAAAATTATAATGTAACTATCTAATCTATTAGAATTACTTTTTTCAACAATCTTTATCTAATAAACGATCACAATGTTTAAACTTTAATATTATGTGGGTATGCAACAAAATATATAAGATTTTACTATGAATAAATTATCCAAGAATAGTCATAATAAAATGTTCCTGATAATTTAAAAATTGACCAATTTACACCTATTTTTAAAGGAGGAGATAACTCCCTTATTTTAAACTATAGACCAATTTCTCTCTTTGTTTCTCTAAAATTTTGAGCATTTAATGTACATTAAACTGTGAGAGTATCTAACAAAGAACGACATTCTGTATTAAAAATAGTCTGGTTTCAATTTACAAAATATATTAGTCTTTATGTATAGAACTATATAGAACTAAGATAGGATTGTCGCCAAAAATGTTTTAATCCCATTTTAGTGAAATCTGTCCTCAAGATTCTCGAGAATCAGCTTTGATGGTACAAAATTTTGAAATTGAGCTCTTACTCAAGTGTCGTGAGCACACTTAAACCATATTTACAGAAAACATTACAAACATGAAACATAGCAAATAAAAAAATAACCTCTCTAGATCTATTATAAAAAGGAATCTAAACGATTTTTCTTATTTATGGATTACTCTATGATTGGTGATTAATGCTTCTTTTAAATAAAGTTTAACTCAAATAAAAAAATTAAGATAAATTAAAAATTATTATTTTATATCAAAATCCATATAACAAAGTTTATTAATGATATTACCTCTTTCTCAGAATGATGAATGTTTATTTGTTTTTTGCTACTGCAGAAAATGTAATCAATTTTCTTTATGTATTTAAACTTATATAAAACAGTATAATACAACAACAAACCTCCCAGTGATTATAAAAAAGCTGGCAAAAAACAGAATCATCACCCCCATCCTCCATTAAAATCTCTTGGGGACAATCCTGCATCCTCGTAAAAAAAATATTTTCAGTTTCTTTGCAAAGTTTAGCAAACTTTGTTAAATTAATGGCAAATCTACTTGACATGCTCCTCAAATGGTAGCAAGATTTTCTACAAGTTTAACAGGGACTTTGCAAAAATCTGATGTAATTGCAGGGTTGTCAAAGGCAAATCTGGAAACATTATCAGAGATGGTGATTCCAGCACCACCATCTCTTCTTTTATCAACAATGATTCCCAATCTTTCAGCAAACAAAGCTTTTACACGTTCTTGTGTTGTTGCAATAATTACTTTTTCTTCAGTGGTTCCGAGTTCGATCCCCACCACGTCCCTGGTAGTGGTTCCGAGTTCGATCCCCACCACGTCTCTGGTAGTACCGCGCTCAACTCGTTTCTCCGCGCAGCGGCCTTGTTTGTCAAGGTTCGTGTTTCGGAGTTATAGAGTTGAGAGAGGGTTATAACCACAAAATAAGTAGCCTCCTCGTCTTAAAAGGCATATGGAGCATGATGATGATGAAAGGTCCTCCAACAAATGACAGACTAGACAGTCTGTCATTTGTTAGAGGACCTTAACTATTGTTAAAAGCTCATAGTAGGTGACTTGTACACTTGGACTGTTTAACAAAAAGCATAAAATAAGTTCTATTTGTTCCTTCTGAAGCCTAGCTGACTTATTTTTTATGGCTTCTTTTGACTCCTTTTCATATGCAATAGTCGACATGACTGCGCAGAGTTTGGAGATTGGTTGAGGTACACTACCTTTTCTGGACAAATGGCATCAATAGTTTGCAATGGCATAAATTGAATTGCTATTAAGGTAATAAAATCTGGAATCTGATCATTGGAGTCTTGATGATGGAAAGTGTTGAATGATCCACCGCCATCCAAACCAGAGTTGAAGTAAAGACTGAGCTTAATCTTATTGCTGTTCTCTGCCATCATTTGAATAACTTTTATCAAAAAAACATTTAACACTGTGATCAAGGAGATTTTAAATTGGTGCCCATTCTAAATGATCCAAAAAGTGAATGTTATTTAACCAACAACTAATTTTTACATCAACTAATTTGTTGTAGTTTAGCCAAATGTTGGCATTGCTTGTGGTACATGAGCTCTTTATAGCGCAATACTGACTTTTTGATAAATCATTTAGCATTAAAAAACCCAAAGCATCATCAGAGCTTTTTTGTGTGAATTTTTTTTTTGAGGAAATTGCATCTAGTGCAAGCTGTGCAGTTTCCTTACCCTGATTAATTAACTTTCAAATCACTTTCACCAGAGTTGTGTTTTGTTGAGAAGCAGGATAAGTAATGGCTTCGTCAGATTCAAGTTCTTGGCGAATTTTTGGACTTTATTTTTCATAAAAGTGAAAAAGAATAAAGTTGATCTTTGGTTCCAGGTAGTGAATTCTGCTGATGTTTGAATGTCTCTAAAGAGAATAGATGTCTTTAAAGAGTTATATTTGGATAACTTCTTTCTATCACCTATCGAATATATATATATTCTTTCTATCTGGACCTTTTCCATCAGAAAAGTCCTCTTTCATGACTTAAAAAACGTCATAATTTTTTATCTGAATCAAATTAGGTTCTTTTTTTAAAGATGAAAAAAGAATATTTTCAAAAAATAATATTTTCAAAAAGAATTAATAAATTATATTGTAATATGCAATCTCAAATTGCTTAACACTTGACAACTAAAAATTTAACGTGAGTTTGTTTAACTATACACTGAGAATGAATGAACAAAGTTCTTTTGCTGAAAATATTACACAAAAAATATTGAGACAGATGACATTATGTATTATGTTTTGAAAAAGCCACACTTAAAAGACACTCAAACTTGCTTTTAATTCACAAAATTCTTCCAATAACAATAAAGATTTTTAGTTGTTCTCATTAATGCACTAAAAAACGCCAAATTAAATTTTATGAAAAAACATTTCTTTCTTTTAGTGTCTAGTTTAAACCCCAGATGGCACTGTATGCTTAAAATTCTATTTTGATTATTTGGAAATTTTACAACTTTAAAACTGTAAACTTTATCACTTTGTAGCAAAAAATTCCAGTAATTTTTTTGTTGTATGATATTCTAATCAAAAGTTATGAGTTTAACTTTTATTTCATTTTTCGTTTTTCCAAGAAATATTTATCGCGAAAAAAAGCGCGGCATTTTTTGTGCATTATCTAATCCATTAGGGGGATAAAGAGGGTTAAGGTTTTTCAGCATAAATATAAACAGGTTCCAAATCAATACTTTGATATTGAATTGAAATACTGTTGATTTTAGTTGGACAGAGAGCACAAATTGAAATTTTATAAACTAAAATTTAAAAATATTGATGCTTTTTGAAACCATTTTGGCTGTCATTACAGAAGAATTTGCATTCATTTACTTTTAAAAACCTGAATTCTTTTGATATGATAGATATTAAGAATTCAGAGACCTACGAAGAAATAATGTCGAGTATACCCTCTACGAGGTTTAAAAAATGTTTTGCAATTAAAACTGAGTGTGTTATTCAAAAACAGCAATTTTGAATTAATTCACATTTTCAGACATTTCTGACCACTGTGCAATCTGGTTTAGAACCCAGAGGTCTAAGGTTCGACTCCGGCTCCAGACCAATAAGCGACATTGGTAAGATAGGAAGCATGAACTTTCTAGTTAAGTTTTCTCTGTGATAAGACCGTAACGACTTCTGGGAGCACCTTAATAACTATAAAAAAAAAAAGTTCTAGGTCAAAAATTAGAAAGCATTTATTGAATTCTTAATTAAATAAGTAAATTAATTTAATTAATAGTTAGTTAGTTAATAATCAAAAGTTAATTAATAGTAACTCAGTAATTAGTATTTTAAATTTTACAGCTTTTGGTGTAATTTTATTACAAACAAGACCACGGTTAACAGTGAACTTTTCTCAAAAAGAAAAATTGTAGATAGACACGCTAGGTTAGCAAGGATCCTGATAATGCCAACCAAGCGACCCAAGAACGCCACTTATATGGGGTAATAGCGTACACCTCAGGGTATTAATCAAGTTTTTGAATCTTTTAATTTTGTCCGCGAAAATAAATTAATTTGAATGTTCTAATTATGTGAAATTTCGACTTTATTATGCGACAATAAAAACATCTGTAAAATGAGAACCACTTCATGTAATTTAATAAAAATTAATGTACCATAAAGCCACACCAAAATCTGGATAAATTTTCAGTCAGATTGGTTTACTGGTTAAAGATTTATGGCGGTTTTAAAATAAAGTTTAAAAATTCGCCAAGAACTTGAATCTGATGCCATTACTAAGGCTGGTTCTGAACAAAACACAACTCTGGCAAAAGTGATTCAAAAGTAAATTAATCAGGGTAAGAAAACTGTACAACTTGCAATTGATATTCGATCACTATTTTCAAAATAAAGGTTACATGAGTGCTCTACTATGTAACATCAAAAAATTTCATTTGAATTGTTTTATTGATACATGTACCATTTTCATTATATGGACAAAAATATTGATGGGGTTAAATGTCGAGGGCAGCTGGCCACTTAATGGCTTCTAACCAGGCAGTTTTAAGTTCATCGTGAAAAGATGATTGACAACTTTTATTAGGAGACACAATTCCATCGGTGGGATTATTTCGGAAATCAGAACATTGCCAGGCCCACTGATGATTGCATTTCAAATGGCATTGCTAAACAACTTTGTTCAAGCAATTACCCAGCCAGATTGCTGAAAAGACTCGAGACTAGATTTGATTGAACCCAGTGTTCACAAGTTTTCAGATATACAAAGACACTTGGATTTGACGTTACACCATGTACACGGGCACATACTTATATGGAATCGACCACAAGTTATGTTTGGAACTTTCAAGTCAAAATTACTTTAACTCCATTTGCATTAATCAGTGACCAGGTTTGTTCAATGTTAGGGTGTGTTTTTGGAAATCTTTTAATACCGCAACAACAGCTTGTCTCTTAACTCCAGTGTCTTTGTCAGTCCTTTAAGTGAGAGGTTGTTTTTAAGGCGGTGAGCTAGTATCAACCCTAAATGAAGTATCAACAATGTTTAGATAAAACTTAAGAAAACTTTTACCACCATCAATTCGAGCTTAAAAAAATATCCACCAGAAATTTCGCGAAATTGAACAACATGATTCACAAGACTTAATGAATCATTGCAGTGAGCAACAACCCAAACTGTACCAGAATGTCCTTTTCCGTCGGTATATTTTTAAACAAAAATTTTTTTTTCGAAAGAAAAAACTGTTTTAAATGATCACTGCATTTTTTAAATCAATAATAACAAAGACCCTATTGATCTAATGGAATCTATTAAGTTACAAGATCTTTAATACTGTCTTCTTCTTCATCAGACATTCTAAATAACTTCTTTGCAGCTGTTGTTTTCTTTCGATGTACTTTTAGGTAAATTTATAATTCATTTTTTATCATCTTCAATGTGCATTTATTTACCACATACCAATTGGCCCGGCTTTAGGTCATCCTGGCCCCCCCAGCGAAATAACGGTTGTGACCTCTCCACACCCCTCTCTTCCCCGAAAAAAATAGTATCCGTTTTTTAAGTCAATTTTTTAATATGCTAATATATTGCTAATTAAAACTACTGGATTGTCCAAAAACGAACAAATAAATGCTAGCGCTGAAAGGCATTTTTTTTGTCTACTATAAGAAGTGTAGTAATTTCCTTTTTTTCAATACCCTTTCTAAACTTTATAAAAGACTTTTCTCCGTTACAATTTGTAACAGCAGCAGAGAAAAACATCCAACAACATTGACGTTTGAGACTGGATTCGAGTGTCTTTGATTAAATAACCAGTAAATTGAGATGATTTGTTTTTTTGAATTCACTAATATTAGTATCAACTGAATTGGGAACAAAGTTCTTGTAATGCAGTTTGTAATGCATCCTTCCTTGCATTTATAGAACAACTCAATTTTTTCTCTCTTTTTACTTTCTTTGTCTTCTTTCTCCTACGCTTTTTTGTCCTTTGAGCTGTTAATAGACTCTACAAGTTTTAGCATTTTGATTTTCCATGAAACCATGGACTTGGTTGCTTTTTACAAATCATTACTTTGAGTCGACTTAATTTTTTGGATTGTCAATAGACCTCATGTTTCATAAAGAATAATGCTTTTATCATGTAAGTTATTATCTTATCATGAAGAAAAATTAAATAAAAAATGTAATTTTTCTTACCATTTTGAAGCATTATCTTGCATTTGGCTATTTTTTTGTTTCATAGATATAGGAGAACTTATTTTTCTATTTATAACTGACGAAATATGAGTAACAGGTAAAGCAGCTGATAAACACACTGTTGTATATCATTCAAGTGTTTTTTTATAGAATTGTAAACTTCCTCTATTAACATTGCAGCTGGTTGGAGTTTATTATTTTACATAAATGCAACGTTTAAGCTTTTATTAGTAATACCGGCTTTCTTACCAGCTTTTCGTATTGGCTCTAGCGTGACCCACTTGTCCTGCATACTTGCAAGAGATAACATAAAATCCTATCTATTAACTGTTTAATGTTAGCTAAAAAAGCTACTTTTAGATTTAAACGGTGTTCAGCGTATTGTTGATTTGATTAAGAAGTTGAGTTATTGCAGTAGTCTCTGCAGGTGTTATATATAAATGCATTTCTTTCTAAGAAATCAAAATTAGGTATACCTAATTTCAATTTCTTAGAAAGAAATGAAACAAATCTTTACTTGCATTTTTGTAAATTACTTGATAGACTCTTGATTTCAAAAGACATACTTTGCCCTGTTGTTGCACTGATGGTCACATTTCTCGCTTCCATTATATATAATAACAAAATTAATATAACATAAATAATAAAATATAAGATAAATAACAAAATAGTTTTCAAGATTGAGTTTTGTATTTAGATATTGAAAGTAGAATTCAGTATTACATATAAGAAAGATTTACATATAACAGAGCACTTTGCTTAGTTTTAATGTTCTTTTTTTTTGTAAATTTGTTTGAGACTAACATGGACACAGAAACTTACAACTTCTATATTTAGTAATACAATAAAAAATTCTCACTTTTATTTAAAAAGAGGTTTCCTTCCATTTTGCAGTCGAAGCAATGCACTTTATTTCTCCAGAGCATCATCGTTTTCCATTAAATTCTCACCATTCTACAGCTTTTCTTTTCTGTTTCTTTCATCTCGGTTAAATTGCTTTAAAGCAGCTTCAGATTTATTCTTTAGCTTTTTAATTACAGAATTTGAGTTCGCTGCTCTCTTAAGCTAAATTTTGGTTTCACTTTATTTTTTATCTATAATAACAAACATGTTACATCACAATACTTACTGTACCAATTAAAGTATTGCAAAAATAAGGCACATCAAATTTTGTATTTTTAATTGATTTTTTGAAGTTAAAAAACAAAAAGAAGCTGTCAATAGAAATTGAACTGCTAGAAGAAACTACTATCTTTCAAAACAAACTTTAAGATAAACTCCCTGATGAACAAAGATTAACTCAATCTCCTTGATCGAGTAATTCGTTGAGGAGATATCAATAATAACAGTATTGTCTTTTTAAGAGCACCTTGCATAGACATTGCATGGACTTGCATAAAATTGACATTTTTCGAATACAAATATAAAATTAAAAAAAATTTGAATACTGCTTTCAACCACCAGGATGAGACTATATGGCTCTAGACAAAATAAAAAATGAATAACTAAAAAAAACAAGCTTCCCAAAATTTTTTAAGCCACTTTAAATTTGTTGTTATTTTAAGGGCACTATACCTGTAAAATATTTAAATTATTGAAAACCAAAAGAATTGTGTAAAAAATTCTAATTTTAAAATAATACGTCACAATTAAAAAACTATATTACAAACAAAATAATACAGTCTTAATTAAAATAATACGTCACAATTCAAATAATACGTCACAATTGCAGAGGTTACATTGAAAACTAGTTTAGAAAGCTTATTTATAGCGCAAGTGTATTTCAGGCACTCCTTTTTAGTATGTCCGTATGAAGTCTTATTAAAACGAATATTGTTGAAAATTATACACTAACTAAACCCTAAACCTGACATTTAGGGTTAGGCTCAGGATTTACCCCAGGGTTTTGTTTTAAGTATGGCTTTCAATAAAATAAACTTTATTGTTGGGTCCAGAGTTATAGAATGGTTTTCAAATGTTTTGCGTAAAACGTGGGTCATTTTTCACGGACTTTCTAAAGGGGGTTCCCTGAAATACACTTCCGCCTAAATTACTTTTCTAATAAAAATTAAATAGGTTAGGTTCTAATACAACGTTATACTTTTCTTTTTAGTTACTTTTAGTTACTTTAAAGATCTTTACCAGAAAAAAAAAAAAAGTCAGCTAAAAACTCCTAATATAAGCAATTGCAATAGATAGATTTTTAAATAGTTAACATTTACAAAAATTAGAAGTGAAATATCCTTTACCACAGTTATAGTTAAACAATTGATTTTCTCGGGTCAAATTCTTTTACTCGGGTGATTGGTAGCAGAACAATCAGCAGCAGCACTACTGTTATCGGGTGTTAATAGTGCTTTATATATTAGGAAAAAAGACAACTCAACTAGCGAAGTTTATCCACCAAGTAGTTTAGCTACTGAAGATATTAATGGGTAACGTCCTTGACCGCAATTACGACCATTGAAATCATCAAGATCTAAGCACCAAAACATGGCACCAGCTAGACCCTTTTCTAAAAAAGCATAAAATATTTTATTTGTTTTAATTTATTTGTTTTAAATATATTTTATTTGCAATTGTTCTTCTATTTTTAAAAAAAGTGTTGTTTACATTTCAAAAACAATCATCCTAACAAACATACTGATAATTTGAGATTCCACTTTTTTCTTTAAACTTGCTTGATTATCATATCCAATCCAGGTTTTGTCTTTGTACCCGTATGGAGCATCAACAACACTGTTTTGTACAACAGTTAGACCCATTTTACATATTTCATAATAGGCAATATAACCCTCTTCGCGTGTATATTGTCCTATAGGAGATTTATCTTCTGTAGGGGCACCGAGACCGCGATTGCTTGCATTCTTAAGGGAGAAAGCGCGGCCGTAAGTGCCCATACCAAGTGCAATTTTCTTAGCTGGAAAACCAAGTTTAATCCAGTGATCAACGGCATAAGGTATGGTGAATTCTTTACGATTTGGTGCGTTAACTAAAATATTTCAATTTAAACTTATAACATGTAAACAGTAATAATACTCAAATGTGATATTATGTCTTTTATAGTAGTAGTATAATTTGATATACTTTATAGATGTTTGATTAAGACTTTTTGAGAAATTATAATGAAAAAGCATTTTTTGCATTTACTTTTAGACGTTACTCTGCATGTATTGCGACTGTATAGATGGGTATAGAGACGTAAACGTATGTTTGTATGCGTAATATATTCATATATATATATATATATATATATATATATATATATATATATATATATATATATATACATATATATATATATATATATATATATATATATATATATATATATATATATATATATATATATATATATATATATATATATATATATATATATATATATATATATATATATATATATATATATATATATATATATATATATATATTGTTGTTGTATAATTTAGTATTAAAAATGCTAAACTCCTGATCGTTGTAGAGTGTTCAATATTTAAGAAATATTTTTTCAAAAAGCGTTTTTCTATAATTATACTTAATTATAGAAAAAACAACTTTTAATGGAACTTAAAGTTTTATCTCTATCGGCAATTATCAGCCATGAAGTACAAAATTAAAAATATAAAAAACTGTTTGAAAATTACAAACTACGGTAGAATGAGTTCTGACGTTTTAGTACAAGAAGACGTAATGGAAAACTAAACTCCGCTATCAAATAATGAAAGGAGAAGTTTATTTTTGCGTCTTCATTTAGAAACTACTTCGCCTCTTTTATTTAGCAGGTTATCTTCTTTGTAAAATAATATTTCAAATTTCTCATTTAAACAAAGCTTACAAATTTTTGACGCAGCATTGTATGATTTACAGCGTTTAATTATATTCCATTTGATTGAAGATGTAAAATTGTTAACTTATAATTCCCATACTTCCTTAGATAACTCAGTGTCGTCGTTGTTTTTTTTAGGTTGAACGATTTTAGATTGTTTGCATAACGTAGCTTAAAAGAGGTTTTGCTTATCCTAATATATACCTTATCTTTGTATTGAGGTTTATTTGAGCTTATGGTAACTTGGTAAACGATGTTGTTAAAGAAACAATTGTTGTTCAGTGGACAAAGAGATTTTTTAATGCAATTGCAGGCTTTTTCTGATAACTTCACATCACCATATAAAATATTTTTGTTGTGTGAGTCGATGATTTAATGTTTGGCATGCATGAGTAGCTTATTTTAATTGTGTTTCTGTTAAATATTTTGTGTAGGTTGTGGTCTTTAGGAAAATGCTTGTCAATTAAGGTTGAAAAGCGTTGACCAATTTTGGTTGTAACATTTTTAATAAATGGAGGATTGTACCTGATTATATTTCGTTTTTGGTTATTTTTTGAACATTTTTTATGCTTGGGGAGAGTCGGGTAGCCCCGAACACTTAAGGAAAATGTAGACTGTGCACATGTGCTATCAGAAAAAAAAGTGTCAAAAGACTTTTCATCTATCGAAAAAAATAATTATTGTGTATCTTAATAATATACAAAATATAAAGGAAGAAAATATTAGAAAAAAGGTATGTTTCGAAATTGGAAGGTGGAGCCCCAGGCACATTGTTTAATCATGATTTTACCTCTTTTTTAACAGTGTGACACAAATGTAATATATAATAATTTAGCATTGGACTGTTCTCGACTCAGTTTTAAAAAAATCTCCTTAAAAATTGCCTCTGATATATAAGGAATGAGATTGAAAATGTCATCATTTAAAATTATAAACATAAGCTTTTTTAAAATGAAAACAAAAACTTTAAAAACACTTTTTTCAAACCTAATATTTTTTTATTGGAATTAAATAAATTACTGTTTTAGGTTTGTGTATTATATTAAATATATTATGATTTATATAAAAAAAGTTGTTTATTATTAATATGTAAATGAATTAAGTTGTCAGGAGCCACTCTCCAAACATGTGTCCGATACCACCCGATCATACCTCATTCACAAATACTAGTTTTAAAACCAGTGAATTAAACTTTTTAACAATTTTTTTTTAAATAACTATTGTAAATAAAAATATATCCCTATTCATTAAAAAGTTATTAGTTTTCATAAAAATTAGGTATATTAATATAAGAAATCTAATATGATGACACGTCGCTCTTCTGGTGGTGGGAAACAAAATCTTGCCCTCCCGGTCATTCGCTTCATCATTTTATGATAGATATTTTGCATATGCCATATTTTCATTCAAATAATGTTATTTTAGTATTAAAAGTCACATAGCTTTATTAGTTTAAGCTGTGCATCAAGTGTCCGGAGTTACCCGCCGTCCGTCCGTCCGGAGTTACCCACCGAGCTTTTCTAGCAGCCAAGTTTAAAGTTACAACATCGTAATTAACTTCCTTCTCAAGATCTGTTTAGATTGAAAGGATCTGACAGCCATTAAGACGATCCTGTCTGATGGTAGCTTTTAGAGAGTTCCTGACGAGAGCAAACTTGCTAAAAAATCTCTCGCTTTCAGCCATAGATCGTCGCGTTGGTTTGACAAGATTCTAAATGATTTTTTTTAAATGATTTTTTTTATATTAGGAGAATAGCAAAAAAATTGTTTTTTTTTTTATTGTCTAAATGAAAATATTTATATAATAGTTTTTTGTTTATTTATGTATTTTTATACATCAACAAAAAAAAGAGTACATAAACAAATTAAAAAACAATAGTATAAATAATTTTAATTAAACATTAAAAAAAAGTTAAAAGATTTTTTCTAAATTCTCCTTATATAAAAAATTTTAGTTAGTACCTTGTGAAACCAACGCGACGAGATATAGACAAAGTAAGTAAGATACGTAGACAGATGCATATCTGAGGGAAATTTCCTTTACACCCTTTTGCACAAATACTATTAAGAAGATCTACGGTCCAATAATCTGTCAGGAGACGACGTCGAATAGACTAAAGTGTTTTGCAACTCATCAATAAAATCTTCTACACTAAGATCATTTGGGTACAGATGTACGAGATGTCTAACTTTAGATTCTTAACTGTTTGTTAAGTCCGAATTGATGTCAGGTGTAGACCAGGTGAAAAAAAAAATGTACATTGCTGTTTCAGAGCTTGAAGTCTCTCTGTAATGATGGATGAAGTTAGCAAAGTAAACAATTTTTACTTCTTTATTAGATATTTCCAATTTTTTATTTAGCATACTGCTAGTTTTTTTTCTGTCATTGATGATGCCCCATAAACGTCATGCCTGTTGTGTTCTCTGTTTTAAATATATATAACTACTAACTCTTATTTTTATTGCTTTAAAGATTTATTATAATAACATATATATATATATATATATATATATATATATATATATATATATATATATATATATATATATATATATATATATATTATATATATATATATATATATATATATATATATATATGTATGTATATATATATATATATATATATATATATATATATATATATATATATATATATATATATATATATATATATATATATATATATATATGTTACAACGAGTATTATATAAACAAACATAATGCACTCTATAATCTTTCTTACTAACTCACGAGTTCTAATGTGTTTCACATGAACGCACTCTTACCAATCATAATGTTATGTATTTCGTTATCAACTTTCAACAGTTCCCCTGTTTGGGAAAGCTTCTATTATTACTCAAATAAATAAGTTATGTTTAAAGTATCTAATAAAAAACTTTATTCGTCTATGAATTCGCTTGGAATAAGATTTTCTTTCAACTATTTTTCTTTGGTTATCATTTATTAAGGTTTCACGTTGTATACGTTCAGCTTCAGGATTTTTGAGTTTTTTTATAAATTGTATATTACGCGCCAACTCGTTTCCTTCGACTACAATTATTAAATTTTGCTTTCTTTTTTTAACTATATGTTTTGTTTAAATACTTTGAATCTAATTTTCTTTCCGGTTTATTGCGTTTTACAAGAACCTGATCTCATAACTAAATGCCATCTCTCTTCTTTGCATGATATTTCATATCAGAAAATTCTTTTAATTTTTTACACTTTTTATCTTGACGTTCTCTCACTTCTTTGTCATACGGTGATTTTTTAATTATTTTTGATGGAAACTTATTTTTAATATTTCTATTGAATAACAACGTAGCTGGTGGTTTGCCAGTTGTAGCATGAGGTGCACATCTATAACTTCGAAGCATGCTTTGAAGTTCCTCCCTCCAATTATTCCTCATAAAATGAGTTGTTTCAATTGTTTTTCCTATCACTTGCATAAATTTTTCTAATGTGCTGTTTGCTTGCGGATATCGAGGCGTTATTTTAATCTGCTTTATGTCAACATTTTTAAAGTATAGTTTTAATTCTTCGCATTGAAACGGTAATCCGTTGTCATCACAATTTTGTTAGGATAACCAAAAATAGCAAATAATCTTTCTAGTTTACTTGATGCTTGAAGCTGTTGTGATTTTCACTATATCAACATATGGGTATCTGGAATATAAATCTTCTATATTCTATTAACCTTTTTTCGCAATGATCCTTTACATTTTTTAACACTCAAATGTCCTTCATGTCCAATTTGTAAAGCTCTTTTTTGAAGCAACCTTGGAAGAACATTTTTTTCTCCTCGTTATATGACTCCTTTGTGTTCAGTTAACTCAAATTTACGATACGGTTCAAGTATTGGATTGTCATGTCATTTACCCAACAACAACACTGTTTTTACAGCAACTAAACTGATTTCTGTTGCTGTCTCCGATTTTATATCTTCAAGTGATATTGATTTGGGTGCCATTTTTGTCACTGAAAAATTTTTTTATGCTGCAACTTCATTTTCATCTGACTCATTATGTATTTCATTTTGAGTACAGTTTCTAGAAAAAAATTCTGCAATGTTCTCTTCTCCTTCCTGATATATTATGTCGAATTCGTATGCCTGTAATTTGATTTGCTATCTTGTAATACGTGAATTTAATGTAGAGTCAGAAGAAAAAATGAACTTGAGAGGTTTGTGGGCCACTATGACCTTAAAACTTTTTCCATATAAATACGAATGTAACTTTTCAATAGCCCATACAAAGCAAGAGCTTCCTTTTCTGTAATGCTATTTTTTAACTCGGATGCGGTTAATGATCTACTTATGTATCAGATTGGTTTGATCCTTGTTCCTTCTTTTAGCTAAAGTATTCCACCTATAGCATGATTACTAGCATCAGTAAATAAATGTACTTCTTTGCGCGGATCATAAAAATCCAAAATGGATTCACTTGATAATTCACGTTTAAGCATGTTGAAAGCATCATTATGTTCTTTTCCCACTTAAACTTTGAATTTTTCTATAATAATTCCCGAAGTACTGTTGTTTTTTTACTAAAGTCTTTAATTTTTAGATATTTCAATACCAAAAAATTTTATTTTCTCTTGAGCAAAAATATACTTTTTTTAAATTTAACTTCAGACCTAATGTCTTTGTTTTGATAAAAAAAAGTTCTAATTTTCTTATTAAGTCTTGTTCGTCTGATGCGTATATTATAATATCTTCACTAATAAATTTTACTCCCTTTTTTCTACCATTGCTTTACTCCATAGTTTTTTAAAAAATTTTGAAGGAGTTGTTGATCCCATTGACTAATCGTTTGTGTCAGTATACTCCCTCATCTGTTTGGAAATTTGTAACTTTTCTTGATTCGACTCTAATTAAGAAGTAAGTATAAGCTTCCTTCATGTTTAGATTAGCAAATATTTTTGAATAATACATTTCATCTATTACCGAATCTAATGTAGGTATTGGTTATCTTTCACGTTTAATTGCTTTGGTTATGGTTCTAACAAAGTGGTTCCCAACCAGTGGTTCATGGACCCCTGGGAGTCCATGAGAACCTTTTAGGCGGACCTCAATGTAAAAAGAAATTCTAAATATTTTTTTGGTTAATGCATTTTAATTTTGATGCTTATTCTGTTTAAAGAAACAAGTTAGTTAACAGGTTCAATTTTAACCGTCGAGCACTACGAAGTAGGGTGTATCGAAAAACAACTTGAATTTGAAATTGTAATACAGCGGAAAAGTTGCATAATGATATAAAAAGTAAACGTGCCAAAAATATTTTGTATTTTTTTTATGTTTTCAGTTCGCGCTAGGGTTTTATTTTACGCAGAAAAACACATTTTCTGACCTTTTTTACAAAATAAAAATAAAAAATTCTATGCATATACTAGAGTTGTAATAGAATTTGACATTAAACAATGACTAAGTTAGAAATGGTTACAATTTTTAAGAAATTATTTTAATGTCTTCAGTTGACGCTAGTGTGCTGAGTTTTGACGAAAAAACACTGTTTTTTATTTAAAACAATTTTAATTATATTGTTGATGCTTCCACTTGTCGTCACCTGTCTTCATTGTTACAACAATGGAACAAAAGTAATTAAAATGTAATAAATCAAATAATGCCAATGGTTACAGCGGTGATTTTAAAATGACATTAGTATGTATGTAAAATGTCACTAATTACGTCATTTATTACCATCACCATCAGCATTATTAGAAAATTAGCTAAAAGCACAGGTTATAATTTATTAGTTCTGATTTACATCTGTTTATTAATAAAATAAATTGAAATTAAAGAAAATTTTAACGGCAAAAATGTCTTCCGCTGCAGTGACAACAAGAAAAAAGTCTACTTGTCCTATCTTTGGTTCATCAGCAGACTTACAAGCAAATGTCTTGCCAACATACAAACATGTCATGCTAAGTTATCAGAAAATGAGAGTGGAAACTGGTGGAAAACAACCTTCATTGAAAGCATCGATACCTACTGTGTCTCATAAACGCATTGTAAAAATGTTTTTTGATTACAACCAAGAGTATAGAAATATTATGAAGTCTGTTAACAAAACGAAACATACAGACAAATTGAAGTCGAAAATAATAACATTTCAAAAGCATGCAGAAAATACTTTATTTGACGTTGCAGCATGCAAATGCCTTGATTTTTCTAAATGCATATGTGAAAAAGCAAAGAAGGTATCAGAGAAAGAACATAAGTTTCTTAGCGATCAGAGATTTATGAGGATTATGTATATGGAAGGACTCGATATTCAAGCTACTTTAAGATTACGGCGAAAAGAAGCAAGAAAAAACAGAGTAAATAGCCCCTTGCCGTCTAACCCATCAAAACAGCGTTGTGCTATTACAGGTATTGAAGCGCAATCAGCATTATCAAGCCGCATTCATAATTCAAGTTTCTATTCTATATCTCAAGATTCTGACTCTGATGACACTGTGATTTGGAATACTGACTCAGAATCAGATGCTGATTATTTAGACACAGCTGAAGGCCACAAACAAAAAAAAAAAAAAAAAAGATAAAACTGAACAAATGAGATCACCGTTAATATCCTTATCACAAGCCTGCGATAGAGTTGGTTTTTCAAGCAGAGGTGCTGCATTTATAGCATGTGCTGTGCTGGAAGACATAAACATAATTTCAAAAGGAGACCAATCTAAAGTAATTGATAAAAATAAGATTCAAAGAGAACAAAAGAAAAACAGACTTAAAATGCAACATTTGCGATACTGCGATAGAGTTGCGACACTGCGACACTGAGATAGAGTTGGTTTTTCAAGCAGAGGTGCTGCATTTATAGTATGGGCTGTTCTGGAAGACATAAACATAATTTCAAAAGGAGACCAATCTAAAGTAATCGATAAAAATAAGATTCAAAGAGAGCAAAAGAAAAACAGACTTAAAATGCAACATTTGCGATACTGCGATAGAGTTGCGACACTGCGACACTGCGATAGAGTTGGTTTTTCAAGCAGAGGTGCTGCATTTATAGTATGGGCTGTGCTGGAAGACATAAACATAATTTCAAAAGGAGACCAATCTAAAGTAATTGATAAAAATAAGATTTAAAGAGAACGAAAGAAAAACAGACTTAAAATGCAATATTTAGATCATGAAAATATTCAAATGTTAGAAGGTTTATATTTTGATGGAAGAAAAGATACAACATTTGTTATTGATACAAACAAGCGAAAAAAAATACGAAAAACTATCAAAGAAGAACATGTAGTTTTAGTACAAGAACCAGGGTCAAAGTATCTAGGGCATGTAGAGACTGCATGAGGACAAGGATACAGCATTAAGACAAGTATAAAAACATTTTTAACTCAGAACAACATTGATACATCCAAATTAGTTGCCATGGGTTGTGACGGAACGGTCGTAATGGTGTTATTGCTTTGTTCGAATTAGAACTCAAAAGACCTGTCCACTGGTTTATTTGTCAAATACATGCTAATGAACTGCCTCTACGGCATCTAATTGAATGAAGACATTAAATTAATTTCTTAAAAATTGTAAAAAATTTTAAGAAATTAATTTTTTAATTAAAACCATTTCCGACTTAGTCATAGTTTAATGTTAAATTTTATTACAACTCTAGTATATGCATAGAATTTTTTATTTTTATTTTGTAAAAAAGGTCAGAAAACGTATTTTTCTACAAAAAATAAAACCCTAGCGCGAACTGAAGACATAAAAAAAATACAAAATAATTTGGCACAATTACTTTTTATATCATTATGCAACTTTTCCGCTCTATTACAATTTCAAATTCAAAAAAAGTCGTTTTTCGATACACCCTACTACGAAGTAATAAATGTGTTTATTACTTTGTAATGGTCCGCAATAGATTTTGCCATATAATATCATAATTCTTTCATCTTTTCTTATGGTAAAAATATTTTTACTAACTGATTTGTTTGAAAAAAAGTAATTTGTGTTATTTTCTATGAAAGTTCGATAGTATACTACTCTTATCTTATTTGAATATTTACATTATAGATGCGTTTTATACTATTTTTAAATACTTTAGATGTCTAAAAATAAAAAGAGGTCATATTCAGATGAATATATGAGATATGGTTTTACCTACATGCTTAAAGACACCATTAGCTACCCACAGTGTGTTATTTGTCATAAAGTACTAGGAAATGACTCTATGAAACCGTCAAAGCTTGCTATTCACTTGAATAAGTGTCATCCTGATCTTCGAAATAAAGATATTTTTTCAAAAGAAAATTTGAACCACTGAAGAAATGTAAGTTAGATAAAACTGGGATTATTCACAAAAATCAACAGAATATTGTAGAAGCATCATATAAGGTTTCATATATAATAGCACAGAACAAAAAAGCAGTTGAAACAACAAAAACAGTTGATATTATGGAACTTTTATTACAGTTTTTCAATGACAATCAATTACAATGGAAATATTTGCTTAGAATTGCTACTGATGGAGCTCTTATCATGATGGGTTGTAAGTCTGGATTGCAGAATAGAGTAAAAGAGAATGCTCCAAATATACACTGCTTCATTCATAGACAGCCTTTGGAAACAAAAACGTTACCAGGTAATTTGAAAGCTGTATTTAATCAATTAATTAAATTGGTGAACCATATAAAATCTTCTGCTTTCAGCACTCGACTTTTTACAAAACTTTGCTCTGACCTAGATGCTGAACACAATAAGTTATTATTTTATACTTCAGTGCGATGGCTATCTGCTGGAATTTTTTGGAAAAATTTTTTAAGCTCTGAAATGAAGTGAAAGAATTTTTACGTCAAATGAAAAGTGCGCTTGTGCAATATTTTGAATTTGACAATTTTGAAATAACAACTGCTTACCATCTGGACATTGAGGATTATTTTAACAAGTTAAATTTGCAGCTTCAAGGTAAAAATGCTAATGTTATTACAGACTCTGATATAATGAAAGCATTTATTGAAAAGCTTATAAGACTGAATTAATAGTGGAAAACTGCATAAAACTAGAATTAATAATGGAAATTTGATCATGTTTCAAACTTTAAATAGCATAATTGAAAATAACATGCTTCCTGAAGTTATAAAGACAGAAACAGTTTGTCACCTAAATAATTTCATTAAAGAATTCGGTAACTATTTTCCAGATGTGAACCTTTTAAGCAGTGAATTTATTATATCACCATTTTTTTATGATGTAAAAAATGTGAAAGGGGAAGCACAACAAGAATTTATAGAGTTAAAGAATGATACCACGGCTAAGGATCACTTCGAAACAACATCATTAAATATGTTTTGGTTAAAAATGAGGAAATCATATTCATTTGCTTTTGGTACAACTACAAAATTAATTATCCATTCTTGTGGTCCTTAAAATTTTTAAACAAAGTTTGCTTCTTAAAGTCGCCTTAATTCTGCTCGAATGTCTTCTCGAATGTCTTCTCGAATGTCTGCTCGAATGTCTTCTCGAAGGTGATAAGAGTAACGACGCAACTAGTTGTATATTTTCGTCTACATAAAGTTTGCATTGAATATGTCTTCGTATTTTGCAATATTTTGTCAAATTATTTTTGAATTTTAAAACAATTTGAATACGCTTGAAATTACTATTATTTTGATTCGTTGGAAGATTTAGTAGTTATTTTTTTTTTAGCTTCAATTTCAGCTTTGAAACAACCGATTAATTTTAAAGACTTCGAAGTATATGAAATTATGGTTGTTGATGATTTCTGTATTATTAAATTAGGATTTATGTTTCTAATTGATTCAAACGTATTTTTTATCAATTAAGTTCACATTGAAACCTGAGTCAATAATCATTTTTATCGTTACATTTTCCACTATTACATTTATTGATTTTGTTTTATTAGATTGTCTTTTTTGTGTTGAACTAAATGTCTGGGCATGCGTTTCTTCTGATTCATTTTCTGAGCTGTGTTTACTTTTAGCTTTATCATTTATTTCATTAACTTGTCGGTTTGTCCTATACAATGATTATAGAGTATTTCGGCAACAAACAGCTAAATGATTTTTTTTTTGACATTTGAAACACATTCTTCCAATGGTTTTGCAATCTTTTTGGTGTCTAACAAAGTACTTCTTTCCACACGAAAACATAACAAATTATTTTCTTTTTTGTCTATAATATCATTTCGGCTAGGTCTCGATTTAAAATCTGTCGTTTGTTTTCTTTTTCTGAAAAAGGTTTGTTTTTCTAAATAATCTACAAAGTCGATTTCCGCTGTGCATTGGTTTGCTTTATATATTTCTTTTGGGTGTTGTTTTGACACTTCTATGTTTCGACCAATTTCAATACATTTCTCGAGATTTATTTCTCTATCTTTAAGAATTTTTTGTTTCAATTTTACAGAATAATGCGATGATATGAACTGATCTTTATTTATTTATTTTTTTAAACATCTTTGCTTCCAACAAGGCTGCAAGCAACCACTGAGTTTTAATTGAATTAAAGTTCACCAGCCACTGTGAGCCCCATGCTGTAGCAGAAGTGAAATCCTTTTCAACCTCAAATGCCCCCTCCAAGCAATCAGAGGCTTTTTTTTCTTAGTTTTGGCTTCTTATCATGACAAGAATAAATAGTAGTATCATTATCGAATGCCACCTTAGATGTGAGAATATCTGAAAGATGGTTAATGTAAATTAAAAAAAGAATAGGGCCAAGAATTGAAGCTTGAGGAGCCCCTGAGGTTACAGAATAAGAAGAAGAGTGTTGTGCATCTAGGACAACTTTTATACTACGATTGGAAAGGAAGGATTCAATAATCAAAGATATTTCCAGATAACCGTAACCCGTAACCCGTAAGAAGAACCCGTAACCCTAACCCGTGAACCGGGTGGTTAGGGTGAACCGTAACCCGTAAGAAGAAAGCTTATGGAGAAGACCAGCATGCCAAACTTTATCAATGTCAAGAGCGATAACCTTAACCTCTCCACCTTTATCTAATGCGCGATAAAACCTATTGGTTATTTTTCTTAGCAAATCAGCTGTAGAACAAGAAGATCAAAATCCTTATTTATAATCGGAATAAAAATTATTATAATTAAGATGAGAGATTAAATGTTTATTAATTAAAGATTCAAAAACCTTGCTTATAATAGGAAGAAGACTAATAGGACGTTAGTTAGAAAAATCAGATGGCTCTCCAGAATTTTTAAAAATAGGAATAACAGATGCTGCTTTCCAGCAGGCTGGTAAACAAGACTCTGATAAGCACTTGTTGAATAGTTTTGAAAGGATAGACGACAGCTCCGGCGAACAATTCTGCAAGACTATAACAGGTATAGCGTCCGAACCACAAGCTGTAGAAGAGTCTAAGCAGGAAATCACTTTAGATACAAAAGCTGAAGTGATTCGAATGTCAAGCAATGGATCAGTCTGTGTGACAGCTATATCAGGTAGAACGCAACTAGTGAAATCAAGAGATGATATTGATGAAAGGATCTTAGCAAATAATTCAGCTTTGTCTTTAGGTGAGGTGACAAGTCTAAACCATGCAAAAGAGGTGGAATTTACAGACTCGTCCTTATCATTGATACTATTAAAGATTCTCCATAAGTCACAAGAGCCTAATTTTTGTGAAATACGAGATTTTATGACCTGAGAATAGCGGGATTTGGTGTTAGACAAAACCTTTTTACAATGGTTCCTAGCAGTAATAAGCAGACGTCTCTTTTCTGGAGAATTGTTTTGCTGATAGATATGGAAGTAATGGTTTCGAATGGAAATTGCAGCAGCACAATGTGAGGAAAACCATAGAGAAGAGTGAAGTTTGACCTGGAATTACCAAGAAGTCAAAAAATCAAGTCATCGAGTCAAAAAGATCCAGCATTCAATATCCTAAACTGGAAACAATGTATTAAAAATACAATTGTTCCAGCCTAATAGATGAAGAAGAGGTGCGAGGCTGGTCAAGAGATAGAATTTGTTTACCCCTTAAGTCTTTTTCTAGGAGGCTTTCTACAAGACAGCAGCCGAATGCATTTAATATCTACCCAAGATAAGTATTTTTATCGAGACACCATCTCTAGCTTTTACTCAACCAAGAGCCTCAAGGCAGGGGGTATGTATATACTTTTATATATATACATATACATATATATATATATATATATATATATATATATATATATATATATATATATATATATATATATATATATATATATATATATATATATATATATATATATATATATATATATATATATATATATATATATATATATATATATATATATATATATATATATATATATATATATATATATATATATATATGAATTAAATTAATAATAAAATAAATACAATTAGATTTGAAACATAACTCAGAGTTTCACGCTTTATGCGATCATCAGACGTTACAAACAACCGTAACAACAACAAAAATTATATACAAAAAATACAATACAGTGTTAGCTTAGATGACGTTAAAGTTGCAAATAACAAATTTGTTTTCGTGGCGACATTTTGATATTAGTTCATTTCGTTTATTCAGTAGTTTCAAAGATGACGTAATGATATGGTATTTTTCGAAACAAGGAATTTTTTGAAAGCTTTGTACCAGCGATCTTTAAAGGTGTGTTCCGTTAGACCAATATAATTAAGACCACTCTCCTGTGGTGATGTTTTTACATTGCAGACGTAAATTATATTTTTACTGAGACACATACCTTGCAAAGGACATTGAGAAGGTTGCCGGCAGTTACATGTTGGAACAATTGTGTTGGAAACATTAGATAATATTTTTTTATTGTGTGAATTAATAATATTGGTGATGTTAGGAAGACAGCTATAACTAACTTTTAAATTATTCTTATTAAAAATTTTTCGAAACTTATGTGTTTTTGGAAAATGCTTTTCAATTAAATTTAGAAAATTTTTTGCGATGTTGGTTTTTACATTTTGTGAAAACGGAGGATTAAACCAAATAATGTTTCGTGATCTTGATTTTGGTTTTGATGAGGTAAGGTTTTTTTGAAAACCTGGAGGAAAGTTATGTAACCTTTGCTTAACCGAAAAATACCATATCATTACGTCATCTTTGAAACTACTGAATAAACGAAATGAACTAATATCAAAATGTCGCCACGAAAACAAATTTGTTATTTGCAACTTTAACGTCATCTAAGCTAACACTTTATTGTATTTTTTGTATATAATTTTTGTTGTTGTTACGGTTGTTTGTAACGTCTGATGATCGCATAAAGCGTGAAACTCTGAGTTATGTTTCAAATCTAATTGTATTTATTTTATTATTAATTTAATACATATTTGCTCTACTTTTGTATTGAGCACTGTCTACCGAGAAATTACTTTTATTATTGATATATATATATATATATATATATATATATATATATATATATATATATATATATATATATATATATATATATATATATATATATTCTACTTTTAAGTATTATACTTTTAAGTATTTTACTTTTAACTCGGTGACTTTTACTATTTTAATTATTATCTATTTAAAAGTGTTTTCAGTCGCAAAGTAGAAAATATCAGTTATAATATAATTTAATTTTTGTTTCGATAATTATTTGTACGTTTATACTTTTATAATTTCGATAGCTATTTGTGCGTTGATACTTTAAAAAACTTATTGATTATAATTAGTTAAAGGTTGTTAACAATAAATATGGGAATATGGGAATAGTGGAAATAGTTACTTATTTTAATGATTTACTTATTAAATTTAAAAAATATTAATATAATTACTATACATTTACTAGCTATATATATAAACGCAATAAAATTTACAGATTTTTGCTTTATGTTGAGTTTGGTTTTGCTGTATGTTGTTATTTATTAAGTTATTTGATAAAGTAATAAAATATTTTAAATGAAATATTTCATTTTTATCTATAAAATATGTAAAAATTTAATGAAATATTTCCTTTTTATCTATTAAAATACATGAAAAATAATTAAATAAATAAAAAAATAATTTTTATCTATTAAAATATGTGGAAAAAAAAAAAAATATTATCTACTAAAATAATTTATTGCAACAACTTTGCGTTTCGTAATAAACTATTATTATGTGCAATGTAAACAAACTAAAACATTTTTTTTTTTATTCAAAAAAAAATGTTGCTTCCTTAGCAAATATTTGTTTTAGATTTGCAGTGGACCTATATTGGAGTTTTGTTTTTTAAAATATTTTTTTCAATGGAATTTTTTTTTTTTTTTTTTTTTGTAGTTATTTATGTGCTCCCAGAAATCCATACGGTCTTATTACAGAGCACCGCTGGAAAGCATTTAACAGAAAATTCACGCCTCCTTCCGTTCCAATGTCACTTGTCGGGCTGGAGCAAGCATCAAACCTCGGACCTCTGTGTTCTGAACTAGAATTCTAGCCACTGCGCCACGGCTGCTCGAGTTTTTTTTGTAATGGTAACCCGAGAACGGCTGCTCTACGGACTTTTGTTCTGTAAATGGCAACCCGAGAACTTTCCGACATATTAATAGTGGCTAGTCATCGGCGCGCCACTTTTAGCGGCTGCCACTAAAGGTCCACTTTCAAACCGATGAGCCAAACCACACTGGCCCGCAAATGACTATATAGGTCCACCGAAATTGGTTTTTTACAACTTTATAAACTATTGTTACAATTCCTTCTCGTGACATAATATATAGTCATAGAGAAAACAAAAAATAAATGTATACATATATAAACCGTTAAAATTTATTATCAAACACACTGTGTTAAATACAAAGTATATGTTTTATATATATTTTATGATAATAAATTTGATAAAATAATTTGGTAAAATAATTGTGATGTTGTAAGGAAACTCGCAGACTTAAAGAAGTCTTGTCATTGAGAACCTTTAAGACATAAAATAAGTAAAAAAAATTTCAAACTGAAATTTGTGCAAAATGACTAATTTTTTTCACATTGCAAAAATAATAGGTTTTCAATATCATTAAAAAGAAAATTTAATGCCGAATAAAAAATTGCTTGGACAAAAACTATGGTTTCTATAAATATCAAAATTTAATCATTTTTTGACTTATTGTTAGAAAAATAATTTAATGCTGATGGCAGTATTAATGTTAATATTTACGATTTATTAAACTTATTTATTAAACTTATTAAATCAGATATTAAAAGAGTCTTTGTCTTTATGTCTTTCAGAAAATGAAACAAATACGACAAATACAAAAGCAAAAAACGCAAAAACTTAAAAAATATTGTTCATAAAATCTTTTAAATATCTAAATATAAGTCAATGTAAGACGTCTTTACGACGTCTAATAGACATCACAAATCGGATAGACGTCCTTGAGATCCAGGTTCGGAATTAGTTCTGGACATATTTTAAGGGACGGTATAAAGAAGACTGAGGCTAGCTGCATCTCTTTTTACACTTTGAGCTATTTAGCCCTAGAGACACAATTTTTTGTAAATATCAAAGCTTAGTCTTGAGGAGAATAAATGTTAAAATTATTTTCATTTTGCACTCATAAAAAAACCTTTTATTATCTTTCCGGGGTCTCAACACACACACACACACACACACACACACACACACACACACACACACACACACACACACACACACACACACACACACACACACACACACACACACATATATATATATATATATATATATATATATATATATATATATATATATATATATATATATATATATATATATATATATATATTCATAAAATGTTTAATTCCAATCGTCATCCAATTAAAAGTCCAATGAATGGGTAAAATGTCAAGACTTATAAAAAGTTTTTATAAGCATTTAGGAGAAAAACAAAATTTCTATTTAAGTAAAAACGATTTTGATGTTTTGCCCAAAAATGAAAAAAAACTCACGCACCTCATTCGGCAACAATCGTGCAACAACGATTTGTAGCGCATTGTAGTCTAATTTCATATTCTCCCTCCCTACCTTATAAAATAACATTTTGAGAATTAAAAAAAAGGAGAATATTTTTTA
Source organism: Hydra vulgaris (assembly GCF_022113875.1). Lineage (NCBI taxonomy): Eukaryota > Metazoa > Cnidaria > Hydrozoa > Anthoathecata > Hydridae > Hydra > Hydra vulgaris. The sequence continues at coordinate 2,884,157 of NC_061166.1, forward strand.
AAAAAATGTTTTTTTACCTCCATCACCAGCCATTGCAGTGTGATGACCAGTTATTTTATCCCAATCACCATGCAAATCATACGCCATTAAATTCAAAAGGTCTAAGTACTTTCCAAGTTCGCTTGCTTCATATCCAGCATTTATGATTAAATAAGAAGCAGGTACAGCGGCTGAAAGTTGAAGTCTGGGTAATTGTCTAGCAACAGCGTCTTTATCAAAAGCTTGTATCAACTCTTTGCAAAGCAAAGTGAACCTTTATAAAAAAAATTATTTTATTATTACTTTTCGAACTATAAATATAGTTTTTATTTTTATAGTCCTTATTACTACTATTATTAATTTTTATTTACATCTTTTTGTCTCCAGGGGGTGAGTTTCCTCTTCCAGCTGGATACTCCCAGTCAAGATCAAACCCATCAAATTTCCACTTACGAAGAAGTTCAACAGTTGATTTAATAAATGCCTGCCTGTTTGTTTGGCTGTTTACCATAACTGAAAATTTTGAAGTACCTAGGAGAAAGTCAACTATTAAAATGAGTCGACAAAGAAAAAAATTTATAGCAAAGCAACTGCTCAAAAATACTGGCTAATTCTTTTTTATTTTAATACAATTAAAATTTCATCTTATGCAGCAGAATTAAATAAAAATCATTTAAAATACTTCCGCTTTCATGATTCCAGCCTCCTACTGCAAGAGATATTTTTAGATTTGGATTTTTTTGCTTAAGAGCCATGACACGTGGATACATTTTGTTGTCATTCCACTCAATCATATCAAGTTTGTTGTCTAAACGGTTTAAGAGTGTTTTAATAGATAATTATAAATGTATAAAAATTTATTAACAGTATAGTAATATACTGTTACAGTATCGTATATATACACCACATATTAATAACACCTTAACAAATATAATAACTTTTTTAATATAAAAATTTCAATAATTTTATTTATATTTTTACAGAATAACAAAAAAATCAAAGTTTAATGAAAACACTTACAGTTAGTAATCTTTCCAAATGAATACATAATGTGCGTGCAAAGCTGTGGATCAATATCTTCAGGAAAAAATTTCATGGGGTCAGCTCGGTATTGAGCCCAATTTGTGTAGTAGCAAACTCTAACATAATTTAAAGCGTTTGTATGTGTCGCTAAGAAAGCCACCAAAAACACCACCTAGACGTTTAAAATATTTTTTTAAAAGTTTTTATATACACAAAAATGATTTGATGTAAAATTATTTAAAATAATAACAAGTAATTAACTTTTATCACGTAAATAATAAAAGTTATTTAACCCTTATCAAATTTGTAGGGCCTTTACAAAAATTAGAAAGAAATTTCATTCAAAATTAACAGGTTTATAAAATGTATTTTGAAAGCACCTAGGTATGTATATAATTTGTTATATGATGATCAGGAGGTAAAAAAAACTTTTGAATTATCTTATTATTTTTATTTTTTAAATTATCCATAAAAATTTTCTTTAAATCAATAGAATAAAATAGGATAGAATGAAATGGTTATGAGGTTTTCATGCTTTCATTTTTTTTTAATTCATTTATTTTGCTGTTTAACAATGAATAATTAACATACACATATAAAAGAAATGTTAATCAACATACATATATATATAAAAAGAAAAAATATGTCGGTAGAACGAAGAAGACAGTAAAATCTTGTTACAGGGTTATTCATTCTTATATATGCGCATTTATTCATTCTTATATGCGTTTTAAAAAAGCAATTTGAACAAAAAGAATCAAGTAAGCAACTTGTTTTGAAAAAACAATTTATCTTTTTTTATTTCCTGGTAAACGAGGTTGAAAATAATTAAAATTAAGAGTTTTTACATTCGATGATGGTTTATTTAATTTAGTATTAGGTCTTTAATTAATTTTGTAATTAAATTTATTGATTGATTAAGTTATTATTTATCTAAATACTCATTTATCTAGATTTAAATTTAATTATTAAATAAATTTAGCGCCGGCTCGGCAACCATTTTTTTTTAAATAAATTGCAATGGCAACAACCTAATTTATATTTTAAGTATATCTATCTAAAAACATTGAAAAATTAATGCCAATTTATTGTTTACATAAAATGATATGAGAGATTTTATGAGTGGTTGACTCGCATATAAGAATGAATAAAGGCGCATAATAGAATGAATAAATGCGCGTATAATAATAATTAAAGGCGCATATAAGAATGAATAAATGCGCGTATAAGAATGAATAAAGGCGCATATAAGATGAATAAACACATATCTAAAAATGAATAGACGCGCATATAAGAATGAATATCCTGCAACAAGTACTGTAATACAATATATACAATATAAAGTATAAACTTTTCTATTTACAATGATCATTACAAAGTAAAGAATTAAAAAGAAAGGGGCTCAAAGAAGATGAAGATGACAATTCATCATCACAATCTTTTCATAGAGTCCCTAAATATATTTTTAATAGAATATAAATGTTATATTAATAACCCTAATGGGCATAAAACTGCTGCGCTGATCAGTAAATCAAATAAAGATTAAAAAGCTAAAAAAATAGAAACAAATAACTTCAAGCACAAATTGAATCAAATTTTAAAAATTTATTTTTTAATTTGAAACTTAAATGAAACTTAATGACTTTGCTATAGATTTTAATTTTTTTTTTTATAATATTTTATATATTTGGACCTTGATATGCAATGTTCAGTATATTTTTAAAATTTTTGAGGCAGTTTATATGTGTTACCTTATATTTGTCTTAGATAATAGTTTTAATTTCTATTTATTTCAAACTTGTTGTTAAGGTTTCCAGTAAAGAAATTATTGTGGAACCTATACATAAAAAATAAATGTTTATAGATGCTCATTTCAAAAATATCCATCATTTTCATATCATTCATTATAATTTTAAAATAAATAGTTTTTTTATGTTTCGATGGTTGCGTACTTTTCAATGATATATTTGCATAGTTGACGAAGCAATGAATTAATCCAAAATATTATTAATTTGAGACTTTGTTTATTGATATACGAACGAATTCGATTCATCATGCCAATTATATTGGTGATCTTAGATTAAATATATTTTATTTGAGGAAGCCAGGATAAATTAAAAAATATTCGTGGACCAAGAATAGATCCTTGGGGAACTACACATTTAGTATAACATTTAACACTGTCAGTGTCAGTAAGATAACTTTTAATCGAATTGTAAGTTTTATTAATTATACCATAGAGCTTTAGCTTATCTAATAGGATGCAGTGATCAACTGTATCAAATGCTTTTGATAAGTCAATAAAAACTCCTAAACTAAATTTGTTTTGGTAAAAACAAATTAGTTGAACCAATAACTAAAACAATTAGTTATTGGTTCAACTAATTCAATGATTGGTTAGTTGATTGAAGTTATTTTGAAATCCAAACTGCTTTGGGTAATATAATTTGTTTTTAGTGAACTGAATATAGAATCTATTATAAGTTACATGTTCAAAAAATTTTGAAAATACGGAAAGTATTGATATAGGTCAATAATTGGTATGTCCGAATGTTCATTACATTTAAATATAGGAACTAATTTTGCTAATTTAAATCCATCTGTGAAAATTCAAGAAGTTATAGAGAGCTTTAGTATATGGGTCAGAGGTCTGGACTGATTCTGTTGAAGATAATTATATGTTATAACTGATTATGTTGAAGATAAACTAATTTCCCTGAAGTTAATTTAAATCTTAAAGCTAAAAGTATTAAATTGCCTTGGATTACAAAGAGTTTGCGGAAGTCTTCAAAAATTAAACAAAAATTATATATTAATTACTTAAAATCTAAAATAAATGAAAATAAAATTTTATATAAAAATTACGCTAAACTTTTTAAAAGCCTCAAGAAAAAACAAAAAAAAAATATTATTTAAATTTACTAGATATATATAAATTAAATTTTAAACGCACTTGGTTTATAATAAGAGAAATTACTGGCAGCAAAAAATGTACATCCCACTCTTTGCCAAACACGGTTAAACATAATAAAGAATTTTTATATGATAAAAGACAAATTACAGACCAAATCTGGCAAAAAAAATTCCTATAGCTAATAATTTAATGAATGATCTATGTTTCCCTCTAAACTCTTACTTGAACCCTTTTGAACTATCTTTTAAAGAGTTTGAAAATGTCTTTAAGATGTTAAAATCTAACAAAGCAGTAGACCCTGATGGTATTAATGACAACATCATTATAAGTTCATTTGATGTTCTAAAAGATATACTCTTTAATATTTTTTCAATATCAATTAAACAGGAAATTTTTCTACAAACTCTAAAATTAGCAAAAGTCATACCAATATTAAAAAGTGGTGACATTTAGAATATAAGTAACTACCGTCCTATTTCACTCCTTTCTGTAAAGTTTTAAAAAGAATTTTGTACAATAAAATTTATAGTCATCTTACTTTAAACAATTTATTATACAGCAATGAATATGGATTCCAAAAAAACAATTCTACTGAACATGCCATTCTACAATTTACAAGAAATATATCTAACTCGTTTGAAAATTCTCAATTTACTCTAGGTTTTTTCATTGACTTGGCGAAAGCTTTTGATACTATAGATCACGAAATTCTTTTTAAAAAGTTGGAGTGGTACGGAATTACTGGAAAAATATTAATTTGGCTAAAAAGTTACCTAAATAATCGAAAACAATTTGTTTATGCAGATGATAACGTATCATCTAGTTTGTTTAATATTTCATGTGGAGTTCCTCAAGAATCCATATTAGGACCTCTCCTATTTTTAATATATATTAATGATCTACCAAAAGCTTCTAACCTAATGACAATTATGTTTACTGATGATTCTAACCTATTTCTTTCTCATAATAACATTATTACACTTTTTAGCAATATGAACATTGAACTAGTCAAAATTTCCGAATGGTTTAGATTAAACAAACTCTCACTAAATATTGATAAAACTAAATGGATTCTTTTTCATCCTTATGGTAAAAAGCACCAGCTGCCTAGCAACTTACCTTATCTATTTATCGATAACATAATTAATTATAGAGTTTTAGTGACCAGATTTTTAGGTGTATATATCGATGAAAATCTTACATGAAAATGCCACATTGCTAACTTGTGCAGTAAAATTTCAAAAAGTATAGGCATGCTATACAAAATAAGAAACGTTCTTGATAAAAATGCCTTAATTCAATTATACTTTTCGTTAATTCATTTCCATATCAACTATGCAAACATTCCTTGGGGTAGCACTTATAAAAGTAAACTTAAACCTCTCTATCGGCAACAGAAGCATGTAGCACGCCTTATAAATTTTAAGAACCATTTTGCTCACGCCAAGCGTCTTTTATATGATATAAACACTCAATATATATGAGTTGAATGTTTTTAATATTCTTTGTTTTATGTATAAATGCAAGACCCACCTATCGCCCGTTTCTTTTCGTAACTTGTATTTTCAAAGAGATAGAAATAAATATATTCTAAGGAACGATAACTTAATTCGACAACCATTTTCTCAAACTAATTTTGGAAAATTTTTTATTTCATTTCGCGGACCATTTTTATGGAATAGTAAAGTTCTAAATACTTCTAAAGATTTTTCTCAAGAATGTAATTTTGATTCTTTTAAACAAAATCTTTAAAAACTCATTTTTTCAACTGAAAATATATTAATCTACTTTTAAGTTTTTGAAAATCCCTTATCTATATTAAATTTTTGAAAATCCCTTATCTATATTAGTATATGTATATATTTAATGTACATTCTTTTTTATTTATTTATTTTTTATCAACAAGCAATTACTTAACATGTTTTATTTTAGTGAATTATTTAACATGTTTTAGTTTTTACGTTTTAGAACTCGTATATTGTAATATTGTATGTTTATTTATATTATATTACGAACTTTATATACTTTTATTATTAAATTTAATTTTGTAATAAAAAAAAATTAAACAAAAATAAATAAATACGAAGAATGAAACATTGAAAAAAATATATATAATAATAGCATAAAATTAAAAAAAAATAAATAAAAAAAGCAAAAAAAAAAAAAAACTTTCAATAGCGGTTTCTCTGTGACAAGACCTGATGGTCTTCTTTGAGTATCCGCGTTCTTTATAATTATTTTTATTCTTTATTACTTAACGATATCTTGACTTGTTACCTTTCCTTTTTTTCTTTTTTATATTATTTGTATCTGTATCTTAAATATTGTAATAAATAACAAAAAAAAAAAAAAAAAAAAAAACTACATCACTAGACATGTGGTGCTTTCTTTTATTCAAATGAGGAAAACGCTTCTTTAAATTCTTTATAGTTAAATTCATTATTGTACATGATGGCATTATTTGCGGGTTTTAGGTAGTTTTAAAAAGAATCAGATGTTGAAATTATTTTATTAGCATGATATGAACCAACATTTATAAAACATTTGTTAAATTCTTGCGAGATTTGTTTTTTACAGAACATGTCAGTGTTATTAATATTAATTCTTTTTTGTGAAGAAGTTGAATTTATTACTTTTCTTGCCATTATGTTATTAATGACGGACCGCGTCATTAATGACATAATGGGAAGTTTTTTTTTGCATTTTTAATTAAAATATTTATACTTTTTGTAATTTTTTTCATTATCACGGTTTGTATTTTTTAGAAATTTATAATAGAGTTTTTGCTTCTTCTTTGAGCATTTTATCAGCTATTTTACCAACTACTTTTGTTTTAATTTGTCCGTCCTCTTGAGGAAAGGTTTCATTGAAACACTCTAGAAATTTATCTGAAAAATTATTGAAAGCTTTATTAAGTTCTGACTTTTAAACACGTTGGACCACGTTTCTTGTTTTAGTCTAATTGATAATTCATTAGTATTACTTGTTTTGAGATTGCTTTTTTTAAATTTTTAACTTTTGGTTCACAATCATTTTTTACATTTATTAATATTGGAAAGTGATCGCTAATATCAGTCATAAAAATACCGGTTTCAAAATCCATTTCCAAGTAATTATTAATGAGAATATTGTCTATTGCTGTTGCCGAAGTTTTTGACACTCGAGAGTTGGTTTTTCAATTCTGACAACACATTAAATTTATAAGCATACCAAAAAAAAAATTTATTTTCAAAACTTTGAATAACTTAGAGCATTGAGATTTATGTCACCAATGACGTATAAAGTTTATTTCCTTTATTTATTTTTTTATTTGTATTTTTGATAAAAGTTTTAAATGACTTGAATTTTACTACTTGGTGAACGATAAACGCATCCAATAAAAATATTCCGAAAATGTTATAATTTCAATAAATACGATTTCATAATTATTATTTAAGAAGCTTAGAAATTTTTTTTATCTTTTTAACATAAAGCCTTAACTCTCCACCTTTGTTTCCACTTTTTCTTGGTTGATTAAGTTTTGTAAAATGGCAAGTTATAAATAGAATTTATTTAAAGAGAATTTTCAAAATCATTCCTAGCCTCTGAATGAGCTATGACGTCGTACGTGTAATTTATTATATTTAAAAATTCTTTTAGTTTTTCAAAATTTTGTCGCAAGCCTCTAATGTAGTAGAATTGAAAAAGAACGCAAGCTTTGTCGTAGAATTGAAAAAGAACGCAGTAGAATTGAAAAAGAACGCAAGCTTCTAATGTAGTAGAATTGAAAAAGGACAATGATCGTTTATTATTTTAAAATCAAAAGGATCAATATACGGTGTGTCAATTAAACTTCTTTTCCTCAAATAAACTCCTTACGGAGTTCTTTTAAGTTTCCTGGAAAATTTTTAATGTTTTCTTCAGACAGGTTATTTATAAGATTCAGGGGCGTGTCTCGGGGATGTCCGCTACGTCGTTGGACGTACCCAAAAAAATTAAATAAAAGTTTTTCAACTTGATTATATTGTTGAAAAAATCTTACTATATATAACTATTAAACCAAACAACAGCTAAAACTAAACAAATTATGCACGTGTTTTTTTTTTTTTTTTGTTTTTTTGTTTTTGTTATTCACCTCCTCAAGGCCGGAAAGGCCACTACAGACGAGGAGGCTACTAATAGTGGTTAATACCCTCTCTCAATTCTATAACTCCAAAACACGAACCTTGACGAACAAGGCCGCTGCGCGGAGAAACAAGTTGAGCGCGGTACTACCAGGGACGTGGTGGGGATCGAACTCCAAACCTCTCGCTTATGAAGCGAGTTTTTTACCACTACACCACTACCGCATTGCGGTTAATTATCTTAAACGGTTGGAAAAAAATTAAAAACCGGAAAACGGTTCAAATTCCAAAAAAATATTAAAAACCGGAAAATAGTGTATTGGTTTCAATTGTTAAAAATAATAATTACAATATTTTGATGAAAAGGTTAAACTAACTTTTGAGTTAAATAACTTAATTAGAAACTTGAATTAACATACCTTATTTTATTTTCTTATATAGAACTCTATTTTTTAAACTTTTTCTTTCATTGGTTTAAAAAAAATCAAAATGATTATTTCAGTTAGAACAAACTTTGGACTTCCTCTTTGACATACACCCTGAGTAGAATTTTTATCAAGTTTTATTATTTAACTATCATCAAGAGGTAAAATTAGTTAGCAACAACTAGTATATATCAAATATATCAATGAACATCTCCAGTTTTATTACACTGGGCTGTGTATCATTTTAATGACTTGCATTTTAAGTAATAAATAAGGAGAGAAAAGGTTTCAAATGTGGAAAATAAATTTCGGACTTCCCCTTTGCCTTACACCCTGCTTAATTTGTGTTTTATTAAATTAATTAATTTTATTAAACATATTACATGGCCGATGATTAGTTAAAAATGTCGCTTAATGCACAAGTTCATATAGCATTTTAAAGAAAAAGTTAGTATGTTAAAGAAAAGCATAATTTCCTTTAAAGTTAGGCGACCGAATATTACTATAATTTTGTAGAACTTTTGATATCACGATATCTTTTGGATACAAGAAAGGAAGACAGAGAGTTATTACAAGTAGAAGCTGTTTATAGTTGCATTGATAAAAACTAGTATTTGTCCCTTGATTTTCTTTGATAATCAAGAAGAAGATTTTAGACTTATTAAGTATAATTTTAATTAGCCATATTTTTTATCCTTTATGAGAATCATGATAATCGTAATGAGAACTATGATGAACCACATTAAAAAAAAAACTTGTTTACTTACTATTTTATTGTTGCACTGTGTATAGCAAGACATGTTTTTAATATAACTTTTTTAATTACACAATTTTGCAAGCAAGTAATAATGATAATTGTTATAGTTTAAATCTTATTTAAACATTAAAAGATTTTGTCTCTATAGTAAGAAATATTATTAATCAACACCTTCAAATATCCTTTAAACAAGCCTAAAAATTGCATTTCTTTGCTAGACTATCTGAGTTTTATCTAGATTACAGAGTTTAACACAATGATTGATTGATACAATTTTGAAGTGTTATAAAGCACCTGTGTTTTAATTTCTTCTTACTAATATTGAGTTTCTTCTAAAAGCAATTGCAGAAATTCAATGTTTTGTTATAATAGTTAAGAAGACAAAATCATATTTTTTAGTGTCTTGTTTAACCAAAGGTTTTATTAGGTTTATTTATTATTTCCAAACCAAAGGCTTTACTACTCAAATTTGATCTGTGGAAAGTTTAGTTGAATTTCACTTAACTGCATGAATTTCAAAAATGAACTTTAATCTAATAATACTGAAACATTAGAAACAATAAATCTTTTCAAGTTTGTTATAAATACTTATGAGTTGTGTTTTAAATAAAATTCAAATACAATAAAAGTATAACTTCAAATGTTTTAGCTGCTTTTTGTTAAACAGCTATTTTCATAGCCAGACATCTTTGTAAAAACATTTTTATAGTTGTTGTACATTGTACAGTTATTGCAATAAGTTTTTTGACTCTTAGTATTTATAAAGTTTATTTATTATTAAAAGTTATTTATAAAGTTATATAAAAAAATTTACACAGCAAAATCTTGTATTAATCTTGTAAACTGTTTTCACAAATCTTGTAAAAAAATTTAAACATGTATATATTAGACATTACGCAACTGAGTATTTTCAAAAAATAATATTTTTAGTTTGCAAAAATCATATTTTGAGCTTTAGTGACCATTTATAGAATTATTAAAACTTTTTTATAAAATACACTCAGTCCGGTCAAAATCCAGTCCCCCTCCCCCTCCCTAAAAAAATAGGTGAGGCAGAGGGAGGGATAAATTTTTTTTTGGACTTACCCAAAAAGTTTCCTGTAAACGCCCCTGAGATTACCTTCAAAATGATCTAATTTTTCAAATTGCGTAGTCATATTTAATTATTGAAAAAAACTCTACAACTAACTAATCATGTTGTAGAGAATCTTTTTATGAACGTGATAAAAATAAATCTTTTTTTTTTAATAAACTGTTAATTTTTTTTTTTTTTTTTGCAAAAGGAACATAAAACTCTTGGATGTAAAATTTAAAATTAGTGAACTTAAAATCTACTGTTGTACAACCTTTTACGCCGGTCAAGAATCTATTTTCAAAGTTTTTTTACGTAGTTTTTTTAAGGTGCTCTAAGACAATTTAACGGTCTTGTCATAGGGTTATACTTTGGAAGAACATTTAATAAGGAAATTCATGCATCCTTTCTTACTCATATTGTAAATATGTCCATAGCTGGCATTAAACCTCGGACCTCTCAGTTCATATTCGCACATTCAAATTTCCGCGCAACGGCAGCTACTTTAATTTAATTGGTCATTATGTCAAAAATGACCAATCAAGTTAAGTTTGTTAATTCCTGTAAAAAGTTATAGCTTCAACGGTTATATGAAATATAACCGTTGAAGCTATAACTTATTTTTGGTTAAATGAAATACCTAGTTTTTAACTTGGTAGATGGAACTTATATTATTTAGTTACGACCAATCATTCTATTTATAAGGTTTTTAGTTAAAACAAGTACGCAAAAACATCTCCATCCGGATGGATGAAAGATAAGCAATCAAAACTGTAGTTCACTTACATATACGTTAGCGCCATTTAAAGAAAATTAAGGTAATTAGTTGAATTTTCAGTTCGAATGATTAATTATTTAATTAAGTAGATAAAGTTAATAGTATTGAATAGTAAATATTCATTTTTTAGTCGACGACCATTGACACAAGTTGACCTATTGGGTTGTACTTATTTGCATAGAAAATAATATACTAATAATTTCCTAACTCATTTCATAATTAACTAACTCATTTGTCACACAATCTAGATGTTGATGTTTATTGCAAAATCAAAATTTTGCAACACTTTTATGCAAATTTTAGCTTTGTTCCGATAAATTGCTGAGTTCAGCAACCCTGAAAGAATACATTAGTCAACTGCAAGCGAAACCTTATACAAAATGCAAATCAACAATGGATTTCAAAGTAACAGTGCGTTTCCACTAAAGATCAACAAATTGATTAGTCCAAATTACAAATTGCCAAGACGTTTCATATTCTATACCAATCCTACCAGCACCAGCAAAAATGGAGTTCAACAAAAAATTGGCTTCAACATAACTATGCAAATTACTGACAATTTTTGTAAACCTAGGCGTTTAGAAGTTGTGAAGATTTAGGTTCCAGGGGCGGATCCAGCATTTTTTGATGTTTAAGAAACTCCAAACATTTATATGTTTATAGATAAGTGAAATAATGATGCCATGCAAAAACATGCATTGATTCGAACCATGAATAAAAATTTTGGCGTTAACTTCCCCAAACGTGGGAGAAACAAGCTCAACGAACTTTATACAATAATCTTTTAGCGTTCAAAAGTTATGACCTAATAAAATTTTTAAATCAAATAATTATTTTGGAGAGATACAGTGTTCAACTTGATCGACTGAAACAATAAAGGAAAAACGTTCCAATTGCAGCAATTGATAAAAAAAGCCCAAGTTGGCTAATTGTTATGGAGCCATAATTCAAAACTCATCAAGGTAATGCTCAATTTCCCGTGTCTTTTTAATAGAGATATTTTTTAGAGATATTTTAACTTACCCGCACTATTCACATGATCTAGCACCATCGAATTTCAATACAACATGAGCATTTTTTTGCTCAGAAATCTAAAAAATTCTGCGAGAATGGCAAAGGTCATTAATCAAAATGGTGGCTATATCATTAGGAAATAAAAATTATTAACTTTGAAAATTTGGTCTTTAAACTTTGCCCAAAAATATAAAATTACTTTTTATTCTAACTGCTGTATTACCTGGGTTTTGCGATATATCAAATCAAAGTTGCACACGTTAAAACAATTTATTTTGACGTCAATTTTAGTCAAATAAACTACCCTGGATAATAAAAAACAATCTTAACAAGCACATAGTAATAATAAATCTATATTTGTTTTTTCTTTGTGAATAACTTTACTCAATACATTTGCAAATACCCCCGAGGTTATAATATATAACGTTATAGGCAATATAATATATGACGCACGCACAACGTTCCTTCTGACGCAACACAATATCAGTTTATATATAATATAACTTGTTACACTAATTACAACACCCCTTGATCTCTAGATCATAAAGTCTGCATACTTATTCGGAAACTTCCACACACGCGTTGATCTTCTGAGATTCAGGTTATCAGCGATGGTTTCTTCCAATTCTCTAGTAGACAAGTCAGCTACAATGGGAGCAGCACGGATGTCCGACATGTGTCTCGGCAATCTATTCTACCGAAACTCCTCGTCTTTCAACTGAGAGCCTTCTTATGTTTCATTCGGTCATACATTTTAAGTCAGGTGGTTTTACAAACACTTCTTGTCCTTGTGCACAGTTGTGGAGAACTTCCTCGTTAATTTTGACAGAAATTGTGTGTGGCTTCCACTCATAAGAAAATATAGCTTTGTAGGGAAGCGATGTTTCCTCGCCATTTTTTTCGGGAGCCAAGTTATATCAATATAGCATTTTTAACGGATCTTTATCACTTTTGGCTGCCATATTCTTGATTGTGCGATGATGACGTTCAACTATTCCATTTCCAAATGGCCTTTAAGCGCAATAAAACAGGATGAATACTTCCCATTTTGCGCATATTTCACCAAGGAGTTTTGAGCGAAAAGTCTTGCTGTTGTCAAGTAGAACCTGCCACGGAGGTTCTCTTTCTCTGAACATTTATTCTAAATGGTAGCCCACTGTTGTTTCTTTTTCGTTGTGTAGCTTTCTCCAAATTGAAAGCTTGCTCCTTTTGCCACAGTCAATAATAGACAAATAAATCTCTGATTTATAGTGGATTACGTCAATAGCTAAACGGTGGCAGCTCTTTCCAACTTGAAGATCTCCTTCTTCCCATCTAATTGGTGCAGAATCCACTTATAAACATCTTTCGCAACTTTTTACAATTGATTTAACGTTTTTTCTACAAACTTTCACCTTCGGATATGTCTGTTTTATCAAATAAAGGGTTCGATTGACTCCAAAGTGATGAAGATTATGAAACGACTTCACATCAGGCGGTACGACATTTGCTATCATTGCAAAATGGTGTGAATGCAGCCAGTTCTTTGGTACCCTTGTAAAAGCATCAGCTTTAATTTCTACTGACTTTACCAGGAAAAGTTTTAGTTTTATACTGCACTCTTTCACAAGGTCTTCAATTAACAACAACCGGCCACGGACTAGTGGTTCTCCAAGACCGTGAACGCGAACGGGTTTGTCACCAATTATTAAGGAGTTCAACCAGCAGACAACAGTAGGCGAGTTGCACTTTATGGTAATACATTTGAATCCCTGTTTTGTTGCTAGATTAATTTTTTTTATCACAGCTTCTAACTTTGCCAGATTAATATGAGGCATATCAGCTTGTTTTCTCAGCCACGAATAGTCTTCTACTATGTCAACAGCTAAACTGCTTGCATTGCATCACACTGTTTCTTCAGAAGTGCTTTTAACGTTCCATGACCCATGAACGTTAAAAGCACTTCTAACGTTCCATGACCCAACAGGATTCACGCACCTGACAAAACACGATTCTTTGCGATGTAAGATTACCAAACTTCTTGATTTTTCAGCGATCTGGTCGGCAACATTGTTAATATTGAGCATGAAGTTTGCAGCTGTTTTCTTGCTTCGTCAGGTAATCCTAGGATAAACACGCACCTTATCCACTTTTTGTTTACGTGAAATTATATTAGCTTGCTCAGCCTTGTTAATTCTGCGAGATAAACGTCAACGGACTCGTTCTCTTTGACGGTGATTTACGAACTCTTCGTATGCTGTTAGCGAAGAAGCAGAGAAGGCAGTAGTCAGTGCATTTTTCATTTCATCATAATCTTCCTTTATCTCATCACCAAGACCTTGATAAACGGCAAGCGCCTCGCCAGAAAGAAATAAGGGGATCACATAAGCAGCCTGTCAACTTTTTGAAGTTTTGCTACCAGTTCCAATTTCTGTATCCGTTCTGAGAAGTCACCCGGACCATCGTATTGCGAAACCAAATCCACAAACTTTATCACTATGCTCATTGCCAAATAGCTTGCAATAATAAATCTATATTTGTTTTTTCTTACTGTCTTTGTGAATATCTTTACTCAATATATATACATTTGCAAACACCCCCAAAGGTATAACAAACATTATAAACATTATATACAATATAATACCCACAACGTTTCTTCTGACACAACAAAATAATAATTTATATATAATATAATTATTTACACTAATTACACACATTAAACAGTAACTAAACATATTAAATACTATTCATATAAAAAGAATATAGTATTGTAATAATTTTTGCACTGGAGATGTTGCACAGGAGATATTAGGATATTTGCTTTTTGGTTTTTTTTGGCAAAAAGCGAAACTTTTGGTACACTGCTTTCTTTTTACTATACAAAAAAAAAAAACAGTTGGTCGTATGAAAAAATAAACTGTTGTAAAGTTTCTAGCCACAATTGGTTTATTATTTCCAGACATTTTATTTTTCAACAGTTGCTGTTTATAAGGATCTATAGGCTGTTTATTGCTTTTGGGTTAAGTTGGCAAAATTTTCACGGGGCTAGTTAGCTATTTATTAAAATTTGTTGCAATATGACAAAAAAATGTTTTTGATAAAAAAAATTTCAGGGGATTTTTTTACCTAGAAAAAAATTTGCCACTGTTTTACTTATAAAAAAAGTAACCTACTGTTTTACCTAGAAAAAAGATTGGGCTACTGTTTTACCTAGAAAAAAGATTGGGCTACTGTTTTACCTAGAAAAAAGATTGGGCTACTGTTTTACCTAGAAAAAAGATTTTACTGACAGTAAAAAAGTAGTGCAGTTTTACTGTTGTGAGGTAAATTGACAAAAATTTCGTTGAGGTCCTGGATAAGTCGTAAGAAATTTTTCAATAAAAGAGTGCAATTTAAAATTTAGGATTTCAATTTTTATTTAATAATAATTTAGGGTTTTATTATTTTCTTTTTTATTATATAAAGAAAAGTACAATTTTATAATAAGAAAATGAAACTTTAATATCGAGTTACCAATATCACTTTTAAAATACTTACAAAAATGCGCGCATCTTTGTAAGTATTTTAAAAGTGATATTGGTAAATCCTAAATTAATATAAAATAAAAATTGAAATCCTAAATTTTGGTGGGGAACGAACTCGGAACCTCTCGCTTATGAAGCGAGCGCTCAACCACTGCACTATTACCGCATGTGGTAATGGTGCAGTGGTTGAGCGCTCGTTTTATAAGCGAGAGGTTCCGAGTTCGTTCCCCACCACTTCCGTGGTAGTACTGCGCTCAATTCGTTTCTCCGCGCAGCGGCCTTTTTTGTCAAAGCTCGCGTTTGAGAGAGGGTTATAACCACAAATAAGTAGCCTCCTCGACTGTAGTGGCCTTCTCGGCCTTGAGGAAGTGAATTAATAAAAAAAAGAAAAAAAAGAAAAAAAAAAAAAAGATTTTTGAACCAACATTAAAAGAAGGAAAATCACTCGTCATTTAAGCAAAGAAATTGAGTAGTTTATGAAAATGAAGAACGTTTAAGGGAAAATGAAGAACGTTATTATATTACATATTTATTCAAAAAGCGTTTTCATAATAACGCACAACATCCAAAGTTGATTTATTTGGTTCTACATTTTTAAACTTTGTTTGTATTTAGAATGTTAAATAAACTTCAAATTGATAAATTAAAAAAGGTGCATACCGTTTAGTATTTGCCAAAAATATTGTAGTATCGTCATTTTCAACGGTTTTTTTTAATAATAAAAAGCAGTATCTGCCTTACATTATAAACTTTTATGTTTAGCTATAGTAAATAGAAGCTATAAAGGAATATTTTCTATTGACAATGTGACCAAGTGACCAAAAATTATTAAGATTAACAACAATTGTTATTTATAGAAGCGTGCGGTTTTTTAAACTCTCTATTCCGATTGTTATAAAACAATTATCTTATTTTAATTATCTTTACTTCATAAAACAAAGTAACTAATGAAAAGTAACTAATGAAAGTTATTTTTTCCGTGAATGTGGTCACATGAACCGGGTCAACAATTGGTATTATGATTTATTTTCTTCCGGCTATAAGAGGGGCTATTACGAATGTCAGCAGAAGACAAGTTCAACTCATATGAAAGCATTACTTTTTTAAACAAAATCAAAAAAATTATAATATAATAAACATATAAAAGCATTACATTTTTTTTACAAAATCAAAAAAATTATAAGATAATATATGAAAATGATAAAAATTGTTATTGTTATTATAGTTTTATAATTTAAACTATTATAAATTTAAATTTAAACACAAAAAATATTTAAAATGATAATCCAATTTTTATTTAAAAATTAAAACTTACTTTAGCGACTATGCTCATTTGCGACTCAAAATTTAAAAGTTTCAACTTTTTTTTGTTAAATGAGGAATCTGTTTGTTAAATGGAAATGCACTTAAAATTCTATTGTTGCCTCATTCAAAAATAGTGTTTACTTGTTAATAGCATTAAAAGTTTAATAATAATAAAAAAAAGCAGTTTTAGGATTAGATTAAATTATTGCAAATTTATGTATATAAAAATAACACACATTAAATTAGCTAACTTTTAAATGTTTTCGACATTTACAAAATTCATCGAGGCTAAATCTTCTAGAGAAGTAAAAAAAAAAAAAAAAAAAAAAAATCCATATTTAGGTGAGTGGATTAAAACACTGGTTTTTAGTTTTATGAAGTATGAAGTGTATATATATATATATATATATATATATATATATATATATATATATATATATATATATATATATATATATATATATATATATATATATATATATATATATATATATATATCATTAAAGTTTTTATATATCATTATAGTTAAACATTAAAGTTTATGTATATATCATAAAATTTTTTTTTTTGGATTAATCTTTTGTAAATTAATTTTAGTCTTTCCCTTTAATTAAATTTTTTTTTTTCAAATTGTCTTATTAAAGACTTTTTACAATATTCGATATATTACGGCGACCGCTTTAAATTTACGCACATCTACTGGGGTTTTGCAAAACCCGGAATATTTTTAAAAACCGATTTTTTTTTTTAATTGTTAAACCGAATAACCGGTTTTACATCGGTTTGTATAATCTTTTTAATCCTTAGTTTTTTGTCGTAACTAAATAACCTATTTTTAATTATAATATAACCAAATATACTATTCTCTATTCCAAATATACGATATTAGTGCTTTCCACGTTATTTGTTAGCTTTACAAAACAAAAAATCTTCGAACTTTTTATCTATTTTCGAACTGTTGAGCAGCCGTGGCGCAGTGCAACGCACTTACTTCAGAAATAAGTATCCGTGCTTTAAACCCCACCTCTGGGCATGTTTTACGACATCGCTTAGGAAGAAGGGGTGAACTTCCTATTAAATTCTCATCTGCGGTGCGCTGTGATAAGATTGTAAGGACTTCTTAGGGCACCTAAATAAAAAAAAAACTATTTGTTTTTTGAGAAAAGAAAAACAAATAGTTTTTCGTTTTTGTTCAGTTTTCAAGTTTTCAGTTTCGAAAAAACTGAACGAAAAACGGTTATTCTATCGGTTTCCACTGGTTGCCAAGCCCTACATACAACGTAAATTTATGTAATTATGCATTTATCTTGTTATATATATAGTTGTTAAACATGTTACTTAGATCAATATAGCATAACATTTTTTTCAATTTTGAAATTTAAATTAATTTTTTTATTTATTTTTAATTTAAAGTTATCTGAAAGTAGTTAAAGTAAAATATATGAAACTATTCGCAATAATAATAATAACATTTTAAATTTAAATTTAAAATATCAAGGCAAGTTTACTTTTTATTTAAATATTAAAACTCACTGTATTGAATATTCCCATTTTTGACTCAAATTAAGAAATTCTGTGATCTCAAATTTGTTTGATAAATGTTGCAAAAATGATGTGCGTACTTTATTATTTTTGTTTTACTTTCAAAAGTTTTCTCGATAACAGCCAAACTTGAATAAATAAAAAAAAAATAGAACAGACTTAAGATTAAAATTATTACTAATTTATGTATAAAAAGATAAGACATGCTAAAATAGGAAATTTATTCGACATTTGCAAAACTCAGCGGGGCAAAATCCTCTTAAAAAACAAAATCCATTTTTAGGTGAGGCATTAGAAAAACAATTTTAATTATTTTGAAGTAAAAATTATTTGCATTAAGTGCTTTATAATAAATAGCGTTACAAAACGTTCATATATTACCATATAATCCATATTTATATAAATGCATTATCACCAAACCCCTTCTCCCCACTCTCCTCTATAGTAAAATGAAAAGCTTATAAGTAGGAGAGAAATGAAATGTTGTATGAGTTAAGGTAAGACATGGGAATATCTTAGCAGAAAATTTAATAACGCAAAGTTTTTTTTTATACCTGTGATAAATTTACAATTCTTCATAATATTGTACCTTTAAGTTTTATAATATTTTTTTATTAAAATATTTGTGAATATGTGAAAACCTAACAAGTTTTCTAAAATATATTTAAAGATGCATAAGATGCACGAGAAGACATTTTACAAATCTTGATTTTAAAGGCATCATTAACTTAGTTATATATTTTACTATAAAAGATAGTCGTCACCAGTTTGATGGGCAAAAAATTGATACCGTTTGGTGGGGAAAAAAAATTGATTTTCTCTGCATATATTTTAATGCACCATAAAAAAAATTACACGCATTTAGTATATAAATAAATATATATACAGATAAAATAAATAATATATATAGATAATATATGCAAAAAAATCACAGATATAGTACACGAAAAAAAAATTCTAACCTTCTCATAGAATTTGTGTTAATAAGATTAAACAAATAGTTAAGTAAATAAAAATAACTCACAACAGGTAGTCCAATATAAACTTACATAAAAAACTAATTAAAACGAGTACAATGAAACAAAAATCAAATTATTGTCAATGAGGGCCCCCAGACCCGGCGACTCAAGGAGTACTGTCAAAAACAACAAAGCAAAGTCGTAAAAATGATCAAAATAAAATTAATGGTGTTCACAACCGAGATCAGACAATAGCACAATTATGAGATTTATGATCTTCAAAACAAAATCAATGGAAAAACCAAAAAAGCAACTACAAAAACATCATTCTTATCTCCAAATGACAACTTCCACAAGGAGGAAGCGTTCAGAGGAGTATACACTCGAAAAAATAAAACTGTAACAGAACAAGAAAATTTTAACAAACTATACAATAATAAGGAGCCAATTAATAATAATATTGTTAAAATTAACCTGAATCAACCCTTTTTTATAGATCATCCACATACAGATTGGATGATGAACAGACTAATTGTGCGCTGTATTGACACAACCCAATCCGCTAATAACAAGAGATCATTCGAAATCCTGACAATAGGGCTAGGTCAGGGTTAGTGGAGCAACCGTGGTGCAGTGGTTGGGTACTTGCCTCAGAAACAAAGGATCGTGGTTCAAACCCCACTTCGGGCAAGTTTTGCAACATCGGTTAGGAAGGAGGCGTAAACTTCCAATTAAATGCTCATCCACGGTGTTCTGGGTAAATTTAATTCTTTCTTTTTTTTTCTATCGTGCACTGAAATAATTTTAAATTAAGAGGGTTACATGTAGCAATCACTTCTTTTGTAAAAAAAATTTTATTTTGTATTATTAATATTTTTTGTATTACAAATAGTTAATTTAATATCAGTGAACAACAAACTTGACTTTTTCATGGCCTGAATAATAAATTTATTTTGTTTTGAAGGAGAGTAGTTAAAATATTCTCAATTTTAAAAAACGAATGCAAGTAGTTTTTATTATAATTTAGGAGAAAAAAACTGGTTTTAAAAAGACTCTTCCGACTACATTTGTTTTTCTTTGAAAACTGATGTCATGTTTGCTTAACTCGATGCTATATATAAAGCTTTGAAACTGTAAAAGAGTTATATAAATGAACTGCCTTTTGCATCAGAATTATACAGTTCCTTCTGTTTTAATTAACCTTTTAATTTTAAAAAAATTGCAAAAACAAACACCTTTAAAGTTATATAAACAGTAAAATATGTTTATTCATAAAACATAGATAAATAAACGCCGTGTAGTTTATAATTATAAAAATAAATGTAGTAAAAAATTTAAACAATGATAATTCAAAAGTTAAACTCTTAAAACATAAAAAAGGGTAATAAAACCCTGTAACTCTCATGCAACCTATTGTTGATGGTGACGAATTGCTGACATATAACAAATTCCAGTGTCAATTAGAGCTATTGCGACGGATTGAAGGTGAGTTAAACGTTTATTTAAATTTGTCTTGGATTTATTGCAAACTTGTTTTTGTTAGTATCATTATACCATTAGAAACTCATTTTTCCAGTCCTACCGCCACTTTCGCTACCTTGGTTTTTGTTGTGAAGATGAACCCTGACGGATAATTCAAACTTTGATGAAAGAAAATATTTTATAGTATACACTAAACCACTGTGGAAAACATATATAGTCTAATTGTTAGAATTAAATGTTTATGTAAGAGTCGTCTTGTTATGACTTGTCTTAGTATTAGTAGCTGTTTTAATGTAACTTATTTTTTCTTTAATTTCATTACTAGGTGGTAAAGCAAAAGTTAGTATAAATAATATCAAATACTAGCTCTGAGGACCCGTAAAAAACGGGTCTTGGTAAGTCTATTTTAAACCGACCATTTATATACATATTTCTTTCTTCAATATTTTTAAGTAATCCTTAAAAACTATACATCATGTCTACCTTTTGAAGTTATACAATTGAATTGGTATAATTTCAAAAGGTAGACATGGTGTATAGTTTTTTTTACCAATTACTTAAAAATATTGAAGAAAAAAATATGTATATAAATGGTCGGTTTAAACAGACTTACCGAGTCCCGTTTTTTACGGGTTCTCAGAGCTACTATTTGATATTATTTATACTAATTTTTGCTTTACCACCCAGTAATGAAATTAACAGGTATTGTACCTGATTTGCTTAAATCTCAAAAATTATACCAATCTATAAATCAGGAGAAGCCAACTCTTTAAACAATTATAGACCTATTTCAATCCTTTCGGTATTCGCAAAACTTCTTGAGCGAGTTATCTACAATAAATTAAATAAATATTTAAAAACTAATAAAATTATTAATAAAGGTCAATACGGTTTCCAAAAGCGACACGCAACAGAGCATGCAATCCTTGATCTCTCAAATAGGATTAGTAAATCATTTAAACAATAAAAAATTCACGTTAGGAATCTTTATTGATTTTTCAAAGGCGTTTGACACCGTCAACCATAAGATTTTAACGACAAAAATAGAAAATTATGGCGTTAAAAATAAAGCTTTAACTTGGTTTAAAAACTGCCTTAATGACAGACACCAGTGTGTTATTATAGATAAAAAAACCAACTCGAATTTACTGAAAACAAAATGTGGTGTACCCCAAGGGTCCATTCTTGCTCCTCTTTTGTTTCTTATTTACATAAACGATCTCCCAAATGCCTTCAATATTTTCAAAACTATAATGTTTGCCGATGATACAAACTTATTTTACTCATCAAAGACTATTGAAGACTTATTTAAAAAAACAAATAATGAACTAAAAAAAATTAATATATGGTTTAAATCAAACAAACTATCACTCAATATAAAACTAAATATATTCTATTCCACTCTACTCAACAAATTAAAAAGCTTCCCCTTAACCTACCAACAATTAATATAGAAAATATAATCATCGAAAAGCTCAAAATACAAAGTTTTTAGGTGTTCTAATTGATGAACACATCTCTTGGAAGCCCCACATCAACTATAAAAATACAAAAATATTAAAGAACATAGTTTTACTTTATAAGGCAAAATCTTTCTTGACACAAAAAAGTTTCATACTAGTTTATTTTTCATTCATACATAGCTATCTTATGCATGCCAATATAGCATGGGGCAGTACCCACATAACTAAATTAAAACTGCTTTATCTGCGTCAAAAGCACGCTTCAAGACTAGTGTTCAACAAAAACAAACTTACTCATGCTCAACCCTTTCTGGAGCAAATAAACGCTTTAAATATTTTTTAAATTAATATTTATCAAAACATACTTTTCATGTTTAAATATAAACTAAGTCTGGTTTCAGAACATTTTACTGCACACTTTTTTGAAAACAACGTAAACAAATACAATACAAGAGCAACAGGAAACTTTAAAATACCCTTTGAAAAAACTAAACTCTCAAAATTTTCAATAAAACATTGTGGTCCCTATTTATTTAACAAAATAATTTCTAGTAAGGAATCGCTAATAAGTTTAAACAACGAACAGTCCCTGAAAACAAAGTTAAAATCTACAATAATCAAGTTAAACAACTACAAGGAGTTTTTTTAAACTCCAATTTAAAATCTAAAAATAAAAATAATATAAAACAACCCTAACAAAACAAAAAATGTAACTTTTCAAAGGAAACAATAAAAAATAATACTAAAAAAGAGATAGTAACATTAATAATTTTAAGGCATTTATGTACCACATACATATTTAACACGTATGCAACTAATATTTATGTGTATAACACGTCTAGGTACTCGATGACAAGACTGACCCCAGTCTTCAGCGAGCTTCCTATAACTATAAACAATTAATTATTTTCTTCAATCTTATACAAATCTTGTTTTTATCATACTTATATATATATATATATATATATATATATATATATATATATATATATATATATATATATATATATATATATATATATATATATATATATATATATATATATATATATATATATATATATATATATATATATATATATATATATATATATATATATATTTTAATTGAAAGAATATAGAAGGTTTATTTTTTTTATTTATTTACAATTTTGCCGATAAAAAAAAAATTTACAGTCGTAAGTTATAAAAAAAAATAATTACATGACCGGGGCGAGAAGAAGACAAATTTAGTCTTATTATTAAGCCCCAAAAAATGCGTCATTACTAGACAAAATATAGTTTAACAATAAAATATAGTTTCAATGTATATATCTCTGATTTATATTATAAAAGAAAATTTAAATATATCGCATATCGTTTAAAATTTATAGTTTTTCAAAGAATAAGATTTAACAATTGTTTTGTAAAATAAAAGAAACAAAATTTAATAAAATATAAAAATGACAAAAATAACATTTAAGACTTGGTTTGAAAAAATAAGAAGATATGATTTTATATAAAAACGTTTTATTGGTAGAGCATTTTATAGTTTAACTTATTTAATTATATTTATAATACTTTTCATTGCCAATTAAGTAAAAGCAAATAAACAGTATAAAATAAAAGTAAAAGATTAATAAATAACGCAAAAATAAAAAATAAATTTCTCAAAAAGAAGATTATCATTTAAAATAATAAAAATATATGTACTATTGTTGATTAATTATGTATTAATAATCTAAAGTAATTAATTATTTAACTATTAATTATTGATTTCTAATATAAAGAAGTTTTATTAGAAAAAATTTAATTCATTTTCAGTTGACAAAAGTAATTGCTGAAGTTTTTTTTTGAATTGGTTTAGAGAATAATTAGTTTTCATTTCATTATTTCATATAATGTTTCACAACTTTAGTCCTCGGTTTACAATAGAGAATTTAGTAGCGGAATAATAAGTTTTGGATTGAATGTAGTTGTATTTTGAAAATCTTGTAGTGTATATGTGATTTTTTTTTTCAAAAATTAAATAAAATAAGATTGGTAATATATTTTTATCAAGTTTGAACATGAAAATAAGAACTTGATAGATGTTTAGTTTGTATACATTTAGGATATTGAGTTCATTAAAAAGTATTTGTGTGTGTGAAAAACGATCTACGTTTGAAATCATCCATACAGCATGTTTTTGTTTGCTATGCAATTTTTTTATTTTCGTCGCGTTAGTGCTACACCAAGCAATGTTCGCATAACTTAAGTAGCAATGAATAAAAGAAAAGTAAATGTTTTTTAAACAAGATCGATGTAATAACTGCTTTGCTTTGTACATTATACCTAAATTTTTTGATAATTTATCTTCAACTACACCTATGTGTTCCCTCCAGGTTACATTTTCGTCTAGAAACACGCCTAAAAACTTTATTGATTGCTCTCTCTTTATTAATTGGTTGTCAATAAAAAGGTCTGGGAGTTCTAAGGGAATATCTGATTTTTTATGTAGGCAATGGAATAAAGTGTATTTTGTTTTAGTAATATTTAAAGATAACTTGTTTGATTTAAACCATTGGGTTAGTTTGTCTAGTTCATTGTTTAATGTTTGGAATAATATATTGATATCTTTATTGGAATAAAACAAGCTGGTATCATCTGCAAATAAAATTGTATTTAAAATGTTAGAAAATTTATTTAAATCGTTTATATAAACAAGAAATAGAAGTGGCCGTAAAATTGATCCTTGAGGAACACCACATTTAATTGTCTCATAACTAGTTTTTCCTTCATCATAAACTATATACAGCTTTCTATTGGTCAAATAACTCT
Organism: Hydra vulgaris; assembly: GCF_022113875.1. NCBI lineage: Eukaryota > Metazoa > Cnidaria > Hydrozoa > Anthoathecata > Hydridae > Hydra > Hydra vulgaris. The sequence continues at coordinate 2,909,275 of NC_061166.1, forward strand.
CGAACCAGGACAAGTTAGTATTTTTTATACCATAACTTTTGAGTTTCGATAGAAGGATTTGATGATTGACTGTATCGAAAGCTTTACTTAAATCGATAAAAAGACCTAGGGTATACTTGCCTTCATCACACGATATAAATTAAAAGATTTCTTGGGTAATTTTTACGTTCACGTTATTTTATTGTGTGCTTAGTATTTATTTTTATCGTGTCTCAAAGTTGAATGTAACAATATTTTAGATTTATCCCTTATTTATTTTGGACTTTATGTTTACGATATTTATATTTGTATATCTTTATTCGCCAATCGGTGATTGGTCAATTGTAAATACTTTGTAGTTGTAAAATAAACATGTTAAAAAAAAAAAAGAAAAAAAAAAAGAAGAACAGTGCTAGTCCTTTTTTGTTGTTTGCACTTTTTTTTTCATAATTTCATTTAACTTATGTCAGTCTCTCTATGTACTACAAAAATAATACTTGTCCATCTTTCTTTCAATAGTTTTAGCCATAAAATACATTTAAACTATAACTGTTTAAAACTTAAGCATTGATTATCTTAAAATGAAAATATTGGACTAGTACTGTTTTTCTTTCCACCGATTTAATTAATTTAAAAAAAATTTAAACGCTTTCGTAGTCGTTGAGCAAACCGCTATTTATCAGCAGTTCAAATATTTATGTCTTAAAAAGAACATAATATCTGTAAAATGTCCACTTTGGTGCATTTTTCAGCTAATTAAACCAAAAAACAAAATTTTTATTTACTATAATACTAAAACTCATCAATAAGTACAACCTGAAAGTTTAAAGTTTATATGGTTTTGTATGGTTCGCAAATGAGCATTAAGTATATTGTACAAAGTCATAGTATGAAATAAAAATCTTTCAAAACTTTGTTTTAATTACCTAAGCAAATTATGAATATAATTATTTAACTGCTTTAGCAAATTAATAATATATATATCTAATTACCTAAGCAAATTATTAACATAATTGTCTAACTACCTAAGCACATTATTAATATAATTATCTAATTACCCAAGCAAATTATTAACGTAATTATCTAATTGCCTAAGCAAATTAATAATCTAATTATCTAATTGCGTAAGCAAATTATTACTATAATTAACTAATTACCTAAGCAAATTATTAATACAATTATCTAATACATCTATTTACCTAAGCAAATTATTAACATAATTATCTAATTACCTAAGCACATTATTAATATAATTATCTAATTACCTAAGCAAATTATTAATATAGTTATCTAATTACCTAAACAAATTATTAACGTAATTATCTAATTACTCAAGCACATTAATAAAATAAGCATCCCTATCATAAAATATGCGCCAAAAATTTTACGCGCTGTTTTTATGCTTATAAAATTTTAAATTTTTTGAAAAATTCTCTCCCTTTTGTCTTTTATAATATATATAATATCTTTATATATGTTATGTATATAACATTAATAGAACTTTAAAGATGTTTCATTTTGTATTTTAGAAAATCGAACCCAAAATTTAGGGTGGTAAAAAAAACTAAAAATAACAGTTTTTCAAATGTGTTTATCATGTATGAAGTGAAAAAATCAATTGAAATATTGTCAAATACAAAAATCATAGTTATAGCAGTCTACCACCTTAACACAAAGCATCATTTAACAAAACAACTTTTCATTATTTACAAAGAATAGAGACGGTGTCACGATAAAATAACTCATCTTTGGTAGACGTTGACTTTATAACTACCAGTGATGAAATAAGGTGGCACAATTTTAGTAGGGTTAGAGTTGGCGCAATGGTGATGCGAATTATGCGGTCACATAGAGCACCAGGGTGGGCAGGGCCGTAGCAGACAGTTTTTTATCTTTCTTTTTTAAATTTTAGTTTTGGGTTGTTTACATGCTAGGGGCGCCAAGGTTTATATATTAGATTATCAATTTTTTACATTTTTGCTCAGCACTTCAATAAGAAAGTAATTACAAAAAAAAACTAGTAGCTAGTTAATTATTTGAAAGAATTTGTAAGTCATTATGGTGGAAGAAAAGAAACCTTCGGGTTTTTTTATAGTAAACACAACTCAAATCCATATCTGGTTGAAGACAAAAACAAGCAAAGGCATTGAGTAAATATATATATATATATATATATATATATATATATATATATATATATATATATATATATATATATATATATATATATATATATATTATATATATATATATATATATATATATATATATATATATATATATATATATATATATATATATATATATTTCTCTAGATTGATAGAACAAGATCCAAAAAATAATCGCCATATTTTTCAGGTAAAATATGATATATAGAAGCATTTATTAATATCAAGCTAGTTAATAAATACAAAATAATACTAATTTAGGGAGATAATAGATTACCGTTATCGAAGTCTTAATAAAGGTTGTGTTTTATTTTCGTAATTTTTTTTTTGATGTTGGGTGTTAAGTGTGCTATTAACCATTTTTTTAAATCTTAACAAACAGAAAAAAAAACAACTTTAATCTAGAAGAAGGCGTCACCAGAAAATGCATAGTCTCAAGATTAAAGCCTAATGAAGCAGAAGAAGCTGAATGCACGAGCGCTTACATTTGCAACCAAGTACCAGTAGGTACCTACGTGTTAGCATTTTCTAACAAAAAATTTTATACAAATAAAAAATAAAGTTTTGTTTTAAAACAAAAACTTTAGTCTAACGAAATCCATTTTGAACATTGTTAAAGAAAATCCTGAGCAAATTAAAAAATATTTTCAACAAAATAAATTTATAACGCCTAGGTATTTTTTCATTTCTTTTAATTAAATTCATAAACAAACGTAAAATATATTATTCAATTCTTAAACAAACGTAAAAGATTACAAAGGATTTAAGCGGACAACAAGTTTTGACATTATCAAAGAAACGTGACAATGAACAGTACATGTGACAAGAACATAACAAAGAAATACATGTGACAATGTATTTATAGCAAAAAAAAGCAAGCGACTCGGTTAATTTAATGCAAACAGATATTCATACGCCTTTACTAAAAAAAATTAATGATTTATAATGTATAAAGCATTTTTCTTTAAAATTTATGCTTAAATTACACAATAACATTCTTCCATCTTTTTTCAGCCACATTTCTTCTCAATTAATCACAGATACTTAACAAAACATTCCATAAACAATTTTTACTTCCGTCAACAACACTTAAAAAATTGGACTGCTCAATCACTTGTTTGGGTCCAGGGTTAGGGTTAGGGTTAACCCCGGAGTTCAATCCTTTTTTTGTTAATTAAAAACGCATTTTTAATACAAATGTAGAAAAAACTTTCAAGTGTAAAAGAACTTTCAAATGTAAATTTTTTTTTTGGCATCTCGAAATAATAAATGAAGAGTGACTAATAGACAGGTTCTTGCTAATTTATATATATATATATATATATATATATATATATATATATATATATATATATATATATATATATATATATATATATATATATATATATATATATATATATATATATATATATATATATATAGAATCGAGTGTAGGGGAGAATTACACTTCTTGTTTTATAAAACAACCTGCATTTCCATCCCGCAACAATTCTAAAGTTCGCGATTCTCTTACTTAAAATCATATATATAAATAACATGCGATGATGAATTTTGACGGATATTTTCAACTTTGAAATTTAAAGATTTTATAGATTAAATAATTAGAATAGATTAAAAAATTATATTGGTTAAAAATTGCGGATTTTTTATCATACTAAAATGCCTATATTTTACAATAAAATAAGTTTTAGATGTAAAATAATGCAAAATATATTGTTACTGAGAATTTGCAGTTCAAAATCTTAATACATTCGCAAGGTTTATGCGTTTCGTTTGAACATTTTTTCTAAGTATTACAAAATAGTTAAAGCAAGTGGTGGTGCTGCCAGAAAATGAATAAAAAATCATTTTAAAAACAAGTATCATTCGCCTCAAAATTATGTTTGATCACAGCAATGAAGTTTCCCAAAAGCAGACTGCTAGCCAATATGAATGAAGCACAGCCCTGAATAAAAACCCGTAATACTCGATAAAAATAACCTGGGGTTAGTAAGATTTTAACAAAAAAAAAAAAAAAAAAGGGACCAAAATCAATATCAAAATCGGTTAAAGAAAATAATAAATATCATAGAAAACTTGTAACTTAAATTTTTTCTGTTTTTACTTTCTTAGTCGTAAATTAGAGAAACATGTTAGTAGACACAAACGTAAAAAAGACGTCTTTTAAACGTCTTATACACGTTTTGATTGTCTTTTGAACGTTTTGGACGTCTTTTGAACGTCCAAAAGACGTCTTTTTTAGGTCCGGTGCCCACTGGGATCAGTTTCGATTTTAATTTGTATAAGTATTTTTAAATAACTCAGTTTGTTCTAAAGGGCGAAAGAAAAAGAGGAGAGGCAGATGATAAAAAATATATATTTGTCAAATGAGTATATAAAACTTTTTAAGTCGTGTTAAAAGATTCTTTCTAAAGAAATGGAAAATTTCAAACCTATCTAAAATATTTGATAGCGGAGGTTGTAACCCAGTGGGCTCAGGACGTAAAAAAGACGTCCTTTGGACGTTCAATTAGCGTCCGCCGGCCCATTTAAATTCTAAACGTCTTTTGAACGTCTTTTTCGCGTCCAATAAATTATTCGTCCCAAAAAAAGATCCAGAATGCTTTATTAAATCAAAATTAAATTAGTTAAATCACGCAATCGTCAAAACTTATTTATTTTTGTTAATTAAAAACGCATTTTTAATACAAATATTAATACTATTAATATATATATATATATATATATATATATATATATATATATATATATATATATATATATATATATATATATATATATATATATATATATATATATATATATATATATATATATATATATGATATATATATATATATATATATATATATATATATATATATATATATATATATATATATATATATATATATATATATATATATATATATATGTATATATATATGTATATATATATTTATATATATATATATATATATATATATATATATATATATATATATATATATATATATATATATATATATATATATATATATATATATGTATATATACATATATATATATAGACCATATTAAAGACCATATTAAATGGTCTTTTTCTCCTTGCACTTCAGACCCAGTTGAGTTAGCTATTAAAAAGTATGTTGACCATCCTAGTATAAGAAACATTAAAAATAAATTCAAAATGAATGCACATAATTTCAAGTTCCATTGTATTACACCTGATGATATTACAAAAATTATAGGGTCTATAAATGAAAAAAAATAAACAAGTGGTGAAATACCAACTTTTATGTTAAAATCTTACTTAATATACTTTAGGGATAGTCTTACAGATTGTATCAATAATAGCATCTTAGATGGAACATTTCCGTCATTTCTAAAAATGGCGGATGTTTGACCGTGTTTTAAAAAAAATCACTCAACAGATAAGGCTAACTAGCGCCCTATAAGTATTCTACCTGCGCTCTCCAAAGTTTTTGAAATGATCGTTTATGAACAGATTTTGTTATTTATGGAGCCAAAATTTGACAAACTTTTGTGTTGGGTTCGTAGAGGTTATAGTACTCGCATACACTTATTTTTTTACTTAATAAGTGGCATGAATGCATTAACAATGGAGGTATTGTTGGAACATTATTAATGGATCTATCTAAAGCGTATGATTTCATTCCGCATGACCTACTTATTGCTAAATTAGAGGCGTATGGTTTCACTAAAGAAAGTCTTAAATTTCTTACATCGTATATTAGTGGTCGTAAACAAAGGGTAAGGATAGAACCATCTGTTTCTAATTAAGTTGATATTTTGTCGGGAGTGCCTCAAGGTTCCATTCTTGGCCCCATCCTCTTTAATATCTTTATAAATGATATATTCTTCTTTATTAAAGATAGTGAATTGTGCAACTTTGCAGATGATAATACGCTGTGTGCCTGTGATTACAGCTTAGAAAAGGTTATTTTTTGATTGCGAAAAGAAACAACTAATACCATTGCCTAGTTTAAGTTTAACTCGATGGTTGCCAACCCTGATAAATTCCAATTACTTTTAGTTGGTTTAAAAAACACAAAAAATCAATACCTAAAAATAGGTAATATAACTGTTTTTGCCTCTGATAGGGTGAAACTACTTGGTGTTACAATTGACAAGAATCTAAATTTTGGAGAACATATAAAATACTTATGCAGTAAAGCTAATGGTAAATGTTTTGCTCTTTCACGCATAAGAAGTTTTTATCCCGTAATAAAGCTACATTGTTAATTAACGCCTTTATAATGTCAAATTTTTCTTATTGTCCCCTAATATGGATGTTTTGTTCTAAATACTATGACAACCTTATAAATAAAATTCATAAAAAAGCGCTTTGTATTGTCCATAAAAGGTTTGTTTTATGTCTTGATGAATTGTTAAGTTTTGATAATAGTCCGAGGATCCACTTAAGAAATTTGCGCTTTCTTATGATAGAAGTTTTTAAATCAATTAATTGTCTAAATCCACAATTTATGAAGGATTTATTCAATACAAAAAACCTTTCTTTTAAACTTCGTTGTAGCAAAAAAATGATTCTACCTTCAAATGGCTCCAAATATAAGGATCAATGTTGTATTATATTTGAGCCATCTCGTTATGGAACACTCTAGATAACAAGACCATGTCCTCTAAAAGTTCTGAGGTGTTCAAAAAACATATTAAAAATTGGTATGCAAAAAATTGTTATTGTAAAATCTGTCGTTTTTAATTTCTATTTTTATTTATCCTTATAATACAATATTTACTCATTTTTCTGTAATGAAACGGTTGTAATTTGATTTTGAATTTGAATATTCTAATGTTATTTGTAATTTATATTATTATTTTGTAAATTTTTTTTTTTTTTTTTTTTTTTTTTCTTTTGATTTATTTATTATTATTTTTTTTTTTTAACGATTTTCATGTGAGTGTGTATTGTCTATAATTGTTAAATGTGTTGATTTTAATTAGTTTTATTTTTGTTAAAACTATTGTAACCATAAACAAAAAATAAAGTTTTTAAATTAAATAAAATAATATATATATATATATATATATATATATATATATATATATATATATATATATATATATATATATATATATATATATATATATATATATATATATATATATATATATATATATATATATATATATATATATATATATATATATATATATATATAGGTACTCGATAATCGCGATTTACGGAACCGAATTTTGTGCTAAATTTTTGATCCACGCTTTTCGTAGTCTCTTCAAAGTTAGCGTAGTTGAGGAAGGCTGTGTGGAATAACTTTTTAGTATTTATTATCAACATAGTACATTTTTAGAAAGTAGAATAATCTTGTACTTGGTTTTAATTATACTCACTTGCTTTATTAATGAGTTTATTGATATCAAAACTTTGTCATACTTCGGTGATGAAGTTAATGTCCAATATATGCTGCAATATTTTTCTTTCCTATTTTTTTTTTTAATTTTTTTATTTATCTATGCACCTGCCAAATTTCATTGAAAATATTTTATGTAGCAGGCACTCTATTTATTGTCACACCTTTGGTACTTAATTTACATTTTCTTTAATACTAGCGTGGGAGACAGAGGGGTCTATTGAATAAATTTTCGTTTATTATTTTGATTTAGATAAACAGCAATATTTCTATTAATATTAGTAATAAGAATGACAAATAATAGTAATATGAATGCTATGAATGCTTATTACATATATTAGTAATATAATGCTATGATTGCCTTTTTTTAATATTAAATATTAATAACATTAACTTTAAGTTAATAACTTACACAAGTTATATGAGTTATTAAACCTTGATAGCTTACATATTACAAAGTAAAATGTGATTTTTTTGATAAACTATGATTTTTTTGGCTTTTTTTAATTTTATTAAACTTTAAATTTAGTGTTTAACAACTTTATTTAATAATTAATACTATTAATATTTTATGTTTATATTATAAATTTATGTTTATATTAATAGTATTAAATGTTTCATTAATTTATTGATAATACATTAATGGAACAAACCTTAATATGTTTATAAGGTTTGTTCCACTTCTTATACCATTTATTTTTAGTAGTTAAAATTTTTTAATGATTAAATTGATTTGAAAAACTTCATTTCAGTCAATTGTCTGCTTTAAAAACTAAATTATGTTATTTCATTAACTAAATACAAAAAAAAAAGTTTTTTAAATTAGGTTATACTTGCAATAATGTTTGTAAATTTTTTTGTGGTTAATCTTAAATACAAGTTGAAAATTAAATTATAATTATTCTTATATATATATATATATATATATATATATATATATATATATATATATATATATATATATATATATATATATATACATATATATATATATATATATATATATATATATATATATATATATATATATATATATATATATATATATATATATATATATATATATATATATATATATATATATATATATATAGGTGTTTTGGGCCCAAAAATTAAAGCATTGATATTTGGAGGAGAAATCAAGACTTTTTTAAATGCAAAAATGTAAGCACTTGTCCAATGACCAACTAATTGATTTAGAAAATGTTATGTCAGATAGAATTGTTGGGAAGAAACTAGAACATGATCCAAAATCATGCAAAAATGTTTTTTATAAAACGGCAGAATAGAAAAAGTTAATAAAAGAAAAAATGACTTCATTTACACCATTTCTTACAGGAAAGATGATGAAACTGATATTGAAGCTGTTGACTATTGCATGAAAAAGATCCAGCTCGCTGCTGATGTTGTTTCCGGTGAGTTACAATTTAATTAATTTATTAACACTGCAAGTGTTGTGACTTGCTAAAAAAAGTACTGCAAGTGTTGTGGCTTGCTAAAAAAAGTACTGCAAGTGTTGTGACTTGTTAAAAAAAGTACTGCAAGTGTTGTGACTTGCTAAAAAAAGTTCTGCAAGTGTTGTGGCTTGCTAAAAAAAGTACTGCAAGTGTTGTGACTTGTTAAAAAAAGTACTGCAAGTGTTGTGACTTGCTAAAAAAAGTACTGCAAGTGTTGTGACTTGCTAAAAAAAGTACTGCAAGTGTTGTGACTTGCTAAAAAAAGTACTGCAAGTGTTTTGACTTGCTAAAAAAAGTACTGCAAAAGTTGTGACTTGCTAAAAAAAAAATACTGCAAGTGTTGTGACTTGCTATGCATTTTTGATAGACGGCTCTGGCTTACCTTCACGTGGTGCCTATTGTTAAAAATGATTATAAAATAATTTCATTAGTAAAATTTATCATTGTAATCATTCACTATTAGCCAAGACAAAACTTTATGAAATATCAGAAGAATCATTAAAATAATCAAACATTATTTAGTGTTAATAACATTTTGTTTGTTTTTTAATTTGAGACAGACAAACTTTTAGTTAACCAAACTGCTATCAAGCACTATGAAAGATTTGAAGATTTATAAAGGTTGGTAAATACCTTCTTTTGAGTACTTTTTTTGCCGCTATTGACTTATCGTAGTCACTAAGTCACTCTGTAGTAGGAGAATATTTTAACAACTAAGTCTCCAATTAATCGACAATGTTACTCTTTTTCAGGCAGAGGTAAAGAGGGGAGGGGGTATACGCCCCTCCACCCATACGTCAATGTAAACACCACTTGTATACGAAAATTCTTGTAGAACATAATTTTATATTGCATACTAATTGAAATCATTTTCGTAAAGATAAAAATATTTATGAAAACAAATCATATTTGATGGTAGGGTGTATCAAACCTACATATTTGATGGTAGGGTGTATATATATATAAACATATATATATATTATATATATATATAATAATATATATAATAATATATATATATATATATATATATATATATATATATATATATATATATATATATATATATATATATATATATATATATATATATATATATATATATATATATATATATATATATATATATATATATATATATATATATATATATGCTTTTTATATATTTAATTACT
>NC_061166.1:2924446-2946946 GCF_022113875.1 Hydra vulgaris
TTATAACTTAACCTTTTATCTCGCAATGGTAGAGTTATTTTTCATGTTTAACTGCAAATAATATGTATTAGAAATATTTTAAATTTATTTGTTCTAATTTATTAGTTCTACTTTAATGCTCTACCAACTATCATAAGCTTACTTTGTCTACTGTTAAAATATGGTTTTAACTTATTTAACTTTAATTTTTTGAAATTTATTTTGTTGATCATAACAGAATAGTTTAAAAGAAATTAGTTTGTGGCAATCAAGGTAAGAATAATTTTATTTTCTGGTCGAATTACAAAAATTTTTTTGCACTGATAGCCATTATGTTTTTGTTACTTTTGTGTGATAGCTTTTTGTCTTTGCAGCAAATGTTTTTTTCTACAGATTTTGACTATTTTATATAATTATAACAATGCTTTCGAAAAAACATCAAAAACAGGTAAATTTGTAGTGTTAATCTTTAATGTTTTTAATGCTTTTATCATATTTTTTTTTTCTTTTTATTTTAGACGTATTTTATAATGCTTTTTCAGTGTATTGCAAAACAAATAGTGCCCACATCTTATAATATAAAGTGCACATAAAGTGTAGACTTAAATTTAGGGAAAAAACTCCTCCCCTCCTCTTTTAATATAAAGTGTGGATCCTGTAGAAAGTAAAGTTTGAGGAGAGAGTGGTGGGAAAAAAATATGCTGCATCTATAATTAGTATTTTTGTAGTTAGTTAATCTACCAATTGTTATTTGATAATTGTAAATTGAAAATTTTAAAATTGAAACTTTTTTTATATATATTTTGTTTTGGTTATTATGCATAAATAAATTGATTTCTAGTTAATACATGAATATTATAATACGTGTATTTTTTCGTTTATTATTATATGACGTATTTGTTCAATATAGACATACAACTAAAAACTATTAAAAATTGTTATGTTTTGTTAATTTCTTAATATGTAAATTTAAATCTCTTTAATTTTACAAAGCAAATTCTAATTTTACAAAGCATTTTATAGAAACCACAATTCGCGATGATTCGTATTATATCTATGTGAACGAAAGTCTATGCTAATATCCAGTATGCTAATATCTAGCATGCTGATATCTAGCATGCTAATATCTAGCATGCTAATATCTAGCATGCTAATATCTAGCATGCTAATATCTAGCATGCAAACTTCAAGTTTTGTAAATTATTAAAAGTTATATCAAGTTTTGCAGATTTAATGCTAACGCATATAAGTAAACATATTTTTTTTCTCAATTGTTCTCTGTGGTTAGGGGCTGTTCAAATAATATGTGACAGTCTTAGAGGGGGGGGGGGGGAGTATTAGAAAGTGTCACTAAATGTCACTTGGGGGAGGGGGTGGTTTGCCTCAGTGTGACGTGACAAAAAACATTTTAAATTAAATTGTTTATCACTGCCCAATTAAATTAGTTTATATTGCAAACTTGGAGGTATTTATATATAATACTGATTTCGAGAAACATTATATGCAACAACTTCACGAATAGCGAGCGTTTTTTGTTTAACTTTCATTTAACAAAAGTTTTTGTTTTTGTTAAATGATTGGATTTGATTAATTTATATTTAATCCGTACAAAATTATTTTTGTGGAAATTGTATGCATAAAAAGAAGTTCTAATCCTACGAACATAGAACTAGATAGTGGGCAATTATCTAATAACGATTTATATTACTATCAAAAATCATATTTTATTTTTTTAACACTATTTATGTTAATAGACTAAAAAGTCAAGTGTTATTTTCGCTTAAAATTAGGTCTTTAAATATAATACATAATCGATATTATTCTATTTTCAATGTTATTATTAGTATTACTTTTAATATTTTGTGTCACTCTATAGCAAATAATTGGTCTAATTACCATATTATTTTATTATTACGTTATTATTTTATATTTATATTTTTATTATTTATTAAGTTAGTTGGATTGTTAACGAATTTTAGTATTAATAATGCTATTGTTAACATTAATTCACAATGTGCTTGTTTTTAATTAATGTTTGTAAGGAAAATAAACTTGTTGTCATTGTTGTTATAGAATAAAAATGTCTAGTGAAAAGAAACAACTTTACAAATTTATTTATGAAGGATATTTAAAAGCATTCGCAAACAAACCAAAGCAAAAGTCTCAAGAAGAAACAAATAAAATCTGGTCTGAGGTCAAAACAAAGAGTAAAATGTTACTCGATATAAATGTAGAAGTTGAAAAAAAATTGAAAGAACTAAAGCAAAATGAACTTCGAAATAAAGTTGGTATTTTATCTTACTGGACGATATTACAAAACTATACACCAAAAAAGAAAACCCCAGTTTGTTAAAAGTTTTATAAAGACCTGCGCCAAAACAAGATCATTTAAAGAATGAAATTTTTTTTTACATAAAGATATTGCATATTTTACTGAAAAAAGAAATAGCAACTTGTTGTCACAAGAGGACCACCATACATTAAGACAAAAACAAAAGCTTTTGATAGAAAAAAACCGAGATCTTGTACTTCGTCAAAAAGCCACTGAACGTCAAACAGAAACCAGGCTAAAAAGAAAAAAAGCAATAGAAGCTTTAGATCCGGATATTAGAAAAAAGTTGTGTGGTATTAAAAATGCAGAATCAAAAGGTCGACCGCTAGCCTTTGATCAGGACAGTTTAATTAAAACGATTGTAGATATTGCCTTGAAAGGTTCTGCTTCTGATGATAGGAGAAGAACTGAATTTGTTCGAACTTTAAAAACATTAGAGTTGGTTGAAGAACTAAAAAACCATGGTTACAATCTCTCCAAATCAGGAGTTTACTTAAGATTACTTCCAAGCAGATCATTGAGCACAGAAGGAAAAAGACATGTTAAGTACAAAGAACCAAACAGTGAAAATCGTGTATAATTAAAGCAGTTTGGAGCAGAGTGGGATGCTAAACATGTCAAAGAAAGTCAATACTTGCTGCAAATTGTAAAATATAATGATCAAAACTGCTGTGGTCATCGTCGCAGATCACTGTTCCATCTTATTCCAACTGGTTTTCTTCCTCCACCAATTTCTTTGTTCCAAGGAGAAAACGGTCTTGAGTGCAATAATACAAAGAATAACTTAGCAAGCCTCTTTTTAAACTTATCACTAAGCAAAACAATTTTTCCCAAGACAATTACTAAAAAGTTTCCCAAAAGATTGCCATACGACTACTTATGTCCGAGCATTCAAAGTTCCTTACCAAAAAGAATTTGTACCAATTGTAGTCTATATTTTGCCACTCTCAAATCAATGAAACAGCACAAAACAGTTTGCTCAAGTATTGGATTATCGAATGAGATTCAAAAAGTTGCTCAACGTCTATCTGAACTCATGTGTGTCTTTTTAAATTCAGACAAAGAAACAATTGAATGGCATGATCAGGACGATGTTGATACCTCTGATCCCAACTGGCTTTCAATAATTATTGAAGACCATGGAACTCCAATACTTGAAGGTCAAAGTCCAATTTGGGAACAAAGTTAGGACATGTTTCTTAAACAGAAACATGTCAATTGTGTTTTTTTTTTAATATGAACTGCTACAATTAAATAGACACTTGTGAAAATTCCAAACTTTTGTCTTTGTCACGTCACACAGGGGTGGGGGAGTTTTTAAAAATGCCACAAAATGTCACATAGGGGAGGGGGGGGTCTCTAAAAATGCCTAAAAAGTGTCACGTATTATTTGAACAGCCCCTTACGAACATGCAATTTTTCTTGTCTGCAACATATTATTTTTATTTAGTTTTTAACAACATTAACAACAGCTAGCAATATATTTACGAGAAATATAAATGTTTTACATAAGCATGTTAGAACGTAAAAATAATTTATAACTCGATGTTAAAGTTTAAAAAATTACATTAAAAACGCTAATATTTGCCATTTTTTCATACTCGGTTTTAAATACTTTTTATTGATGAATTTAGAAAAGCCTGAATTTAGAAATATTATCAACAAAAAAAATACTTCTTACATGTCTGAGACACCATATCATCGAGTAAAAAAGTGTTTTGGTGATGTCATTAAACATTTAAAATTTTAAACATTTTTTTATTTTTGCTGATGATGTTAAAATGTATTTTTAACATCATCATCATTTGCAATCTAAAAAACTGATAAATTCTCTTTCTAATTTATATATGATAAATTATATATGATAATTTGCTGAGGGCATTAATATGATGGAGCTACAGCTATCAATTTTCACAATAAAGCTTCGTCTTCTTGTATTTTAAATCTGAGAAAAAAAGGCTGGATATGCCTATTTTAACAGTAATAGACTTAATTTAGCTAAATGTACCTCATACAAAGTGCATAACGTCAAGTATCTTTTAGCACACTTTAATGTGGTATCATACCTACCAGGTATGATACCTCATTAAACCTACCAGCCAAAAAATGTTAACGGAACATATTGAAAGTACTGTTCCGTTAGCTGTTAAAACACAATTAAAATGTTTTCACTGAACATGTTTAGCGGAAAAAGTTTACATTTGTTTTGGATACCTTTTAAGAACTTTGTACTAGTTCTTACAAAAGGTGTTTCAGAAATTTTTTGGTGACACTAATAGAACTCCATTATATTTTGCAGTGATTTTAATGCATGAAAAATATAAAATTTACAAAAAAACTACTCAGTCGTAGTTGTCAACAAACATAGTTGTCTCAGTTACACATGAGTAATTCGTGAATAATCTCTTTATCATCAAATAAATTTCTTGGTGTTATGGGAACACCAAGAAATTTATTAATACCATGTAAATTTTATTTACTTGGTGTTAAAGAGAAAAGATAACAACTATAATTTGATACAAAAAAAAAATAACGATGTAAACAATACTAAGAGCAATAAGTTATCACTTTTTTTATTTATTTAACATTTACAAAACTCAGTAGGGCAATATCCTTTGGGACAGTTATCATTACACCATTGATCTTTTACTCTTGCATCGATTGCCTTACATGCTCCAGTTGGGGGGTTTGTTGCAGGACGATCAGTGGCAGTACTACTTTTGCTAGGCGTTGATGGTCCTTTTGTGGTTGGGGAGAACGTAGGCTCAACGGGAGGAACGTATCCACCAAGAAGTTTAGCCACTGAAGACATTAATGGGTAACGTCCTTGACCGCAATGACGACCATTGAAATCATCAAGATCTAAGCACCAAAACATGGCACCAGCAAGACCCTTTTCTAAAAAAATATAAAAAAATTTCTTTCTTTCTTTGTTATAGTATTAACCCAGCGTTCAGTTTTTCTGTTAAACCTAATATGGTTTTGCATACGTTTTAAAAATTTAACAATAAATTAAAAAGAAAATTAATTTCAAAACAGTCTTACTAATAATTTGAGATTCTACTTTTTTTTTTAAACTTGCTTGATCATCGTATCCTACCCAGGTTTTGTCTTTGTACCCGTATGGAGCATCAACAACACTGTTATGTACAACAGTTAAACCCATCTTACATATTTCATAATAAGCAAGAAAACCTTCTTCGCGCGTAAATTCTCCTTTTGGAGCTTTGTTCCAATCTCTATCTTCTATAGGAGCACCAAGACCATGATCACTTGGATTTTTAAGGAAGAAAGCTCGACCATAAGTGCCCAAGCCTAGAGCAATTTTTTTTGCAGGAAAACCACGTTTTATCCAGTGATCAACAGCGTAAGGTATAGTAAATTCTTTACGATTTGGTGCGTTAACTAAAATATTACAACTTAAAATTAAAACCTGAAGGCAATTAATATTTTTATAAGTATTTACAGTATACTCTATAATGCAATCGCCTAATCTATTTATGCTTGGTAAGGTTACCATTTGAAATAGTTCGTTAGATGTAATTAGTCCGTTCTATAAAAAATTTTCCAAATACTTTTCATAATGGCTTCTTAAAGTCGCATTATAAAAAGTTGAATAAAATACACAATAAATACAAACACTTTTTATACACACAATAAACATACACACATAAAATTATATAATAGTTTAAACAAACTAAAGCATTAGCACAATATACATAAATGCGCAATTTGAACGGTTGAAACTAAATTCTAGTGAGCAAATCCAGGTTTCGCGTTTTTTATAAAATCCTGACCCGAATTATTTAATTTTATTTAAACCGTTTATACTCATTTTTTTATAATAATTTTCAATAGATAAATAATTCAATATGTTTCTTCTATTAAATAATTATTTTTAATATATTAAAGCAAAACTTGTTACAACTTATTACTAATAAAAACGAATTCGAGGTTCAAGTCCTTATTATATTCGAGTCAGGACTTTTTAAAAAAACGCGAAAACCACTAGAATTTAGTTTCAACTAATTTTCAACTTTTTTAGTTAACAAGCTTTCAATAAAAATACTGTTAAAAAATGCGTATAACAATACATCTGTAATTTACAAACTTTTTGTATATTTTAATGATCTAAAAAAGAAAAAAATTATTTCAAAAATAAAAGAAATATGTAAATAGTAATTAATCATAGCATATAAAAACGGTTTGTGTAATATTCTTGAATTTTAATGTAACTTTCTTGATTTTTAATTCAACTGTCTTAAACTTTTATGTAACTTTCGTGAATTTTAAAGCTTTTAATTTTAAGTAACTTTTAAAGCTTTATTTAATAATATTTTATTTAAAATTAGCATAAAATATAAAGATGGAGTTATAACAATTATAACAGAAGTTATAGAAGATGTTATATCTTCTATAAGATCAAAAAGATCTTATAGAAGATATAACATCTTCTTATAGAAGATCAAAAGATATAAGATATATAAGATATATCAAAGATATAAGATATAAAATCAGAAGATATAAGATATAACAGAAGATCAAGGGATAAAAAAGAGAACAAATATTTAACTATTTCTTTTTAATTCCCTCTTTACTTGTCTCTATGCAAAAAATAAATAGTTTGTTACCTCCATCACCAGCCATAGCAGCGTGATGACCAGTTACTTTATCCCAGATACCATGCAAATCATACGCCATTAAGTTCAAAATGTCCAAGTATTTTCCAAGTTCTTTTGCTTCATACCCAGCATCAATGCCTAAATGGGAAGCAGATACAGCGGCTGAAAGTTGAAGTCTTGGTTTTTGTCTTGCAACAGAGTCTTTATCAAAAGCTTGTATAAGTTCCTTGCAAAGCAAAGTAAACCTTTATAAAAAAAAAAAATATTTTGTTTTCATTTTTTCAAATTAAAATTTAATTTTTTTAAGTTGTATTTTTAACTTCTATTATCAACTTTTATCTACATCTGTTTGTCACCAGGAGGCGAGTTTCCTCTTCCAGCTGGATACTCCCAGTCAAGATCAAACCCATCAAAGTCCCATTGACGAAGAAGTTCAACAGTTGATTTTATAAACGCCTGTCTGTTTGTTTGACTATTAACCATAACTGAAAATTTTGATGTGTCTACAAGAGAGTATATTAAAAAATAAAATAAGGCAATAGCTTTTATATATAGTTACAGAGCAACTATTAGCATTTGATGTTCACGGTTCAAAGTGATGTACACTGTTCAGTGACGAACCCCGTTCAGTTATGTACACCGTTCAGTGATGTACACCGTTCAGTGGCGTACACCGTTCAGTGATGTACACCGTTCAGTGATGTACACCGTTCAGTGGTGTACACCGTTCAGTGACGTACACCGTTCAGTGATGTACACCATTCAGTGACGTACACCGTTAAGTGATATACACCTTTCAGTGATGTACACCGTTCAGTGATGTACACCGTTCAGTGATGTACACCGTTCAGTGACGTACAGCGTTCAGTGATGTACACCGTTCAGTGACGTACACCGTTCAGTGATATACACAGTTCAAAGTTGCTGTGTTTTAATTATGATGTTACAACAGGCATTACAACAGAAAAGCATACAACAGAATCGAAAACATTTAACTACCTCCATTTTCATGATTCCAACCTCCAACTGCAAGAAATATTTTCAAATTTGGATTTTTTTGCTTAAGAGCCATAACACGTGGATACATTTTATC
The DNA here is from genome assembly GCF_022113875.1 of Hydra vulgaris. Classification (NCBI taxonomy): domain Eukaryota; kingdom Metazoa; phylum Cnidaria; class Hydrozoa; order Anthoathecata; family Hydridae; genus Hydra; species Hydra vulgaris. Next base: position 2,932,473 of record NC_061166.1, read on the forward strand.
ATCATTCCATTCATACATATCAAGTTTGTTATCTAAATGGTTTGAGAGTATTTACAAACGCGTTTAAGTAAATATATTTATTGATAAGTTACTCGTAAGCACGTAACTTATCAATAAATAAAAGCAACTTGCATTTAGTTCTCGTGTGATTTTATAGTTAACTAAATATACAAAAATTTTATTTGCAGTATTAATACTTAATATTAATAGCACCTTTGTGAATATAACAATTTTTTTATAATAGAAATTAAATATTTTGTTTAAATTTTTCCAAACAGCAAAAAATTTAAACTTTATTCACTTTTAAATTTAAACACTTAAAAATTTGTAGTTTATATAAAAACTACTTACAGTTTGTAATTTTAGCAAATGAATACATTATGTGCGTGCAAAGGAATGGATCAATATCTTCAGGGAAAAACTTCATTGGTTCGGGTCGATACTGAGCCCAGTTTGTATAATAGCAAACTCTAACATAATTCGAAGCGGTTGCAGATGCTGCCAAGAAAGCCACCAAGACCACTGCCTAAATGTTTAAGATATTTTTTATTTACAAAAACGGTATGAAACAAAAATGTTATAAAATATCAACAAATAAATTACCGTTATCATTTTGCAAGTCCTTTAAGGATAAAACTATAATGAATTACATTCAAAACCAGCAGAGATTTATACTACATTTTGAAAGTACGGAGATAATGAATTTTATAAAACGATGTTCAGGGGGTAAATTTATCGTTAACCTTGTGCATTACCTTTGATATTACCTTTTTAATCACCCGTTCTCATTTTCTTAAAACTAATATTTCATCTCAGGCAACCATTAATAAACAAATCTAATCAAACAAATTTGATCGATGTTATTAATTCTAACAATTATTATATTAAAGATCAAACAATTTTTTAGGTGAGCAAATTCAGCTGTTACAGTTTTTGCAACACTATATGTCGAACAATTTTTTTTTTAAATCCATTCAAAAATCGAGACCCATTAAAGCTTATAAGAGGAAATAAATGATATGTACAATAAGGAAAAGAAAAATCCAAAACAATATTAATTATGCTATATGTTAGATAATAAAAAGAAAAGAAAATGAAAAATAAAAAACTTTTCTCAAAAATTTCAACAAAACAATAATAACTTAATTTATATATGTAATAAAAAAAAAAAATATTATTTATTCCAAAATTGGAGGTGAATTTGAAGGTGCACACAAAAGCATTTCCCAGCTTTAACTGAAACCATAAGTTAACTAATTTAAATAAAAGTTACATTTTTTATAATTTAAGCATTAAAAAGTTGTAAAACTTTTTAGAGGTTGTGCAATATTTTTAAAGGTTAGGCAATTAAATATACAAATTGAGTATTTATTAAAAAAAAAAGGACGCGAAAAAAAAAAGTAGTTTTTTACTTATATATAAGTAAAACTAAATTAATAGACACAGCTAAGGATATTTATTTGAGTGCACTTAAAAAAGATTTGTCTTTATTAGAACAGCTCCTTAATTAAAGGAATTTAATTTTGAATTATTTTCAAATTATAATTTTTTTTTTATAAATTTTCCAAATGAATCTTTGCTTTCAAAGGAAACATGCATGCTCAAAACTCTGAAGCAATCGGTCGTGTTTTATTGTGTGGATAAATTTAAGAAGTTGTAAACCTTCAAATTTATCTTATTGATTATATATTATAATGTTATATTAATTAAAATGAGTAAATCAGTTGAATATGTCTGCATTGTAATGATGAGGGAACTTCTTAATGTTCAAAAAGAAACCATCGTTTTTCAAAGAAACAGTTAAAGACTTTAATCTAAAAGTTGAAGCTCTGCAACAAAATATTAAAAGCTTAAGTCATGAACTTCGTGAAATAAAATCTGGTATGAATTTTGTTGGTGACCTGTGTGAAGAAAAAATAAAGATGCACGAAGAAAAAGTTAAATAAGTAAGTGATGAGTTGTTTAATATTAAAAAAATACAAGGGAAAATTTTTTCAGATAATAGTGAGTTAAAGTTTAAAAGTGTTGACATAGAGGATAGGAATCGAAGGTGCAATTTACGAATTGACGGTCTTAAGAAACTATTGACAAAAAAGAGTGGGAATCTACAAAAGAAAAAGTCAAAAAACTTTTTCATTAGAAACTCGTGATTAAACAGGATATTAAAATTGAACGTGCGCATAAAGTTGGGTTTGCTAATAACGACCGTGCGCGAATAATTGTACTCTACATGACTTTGAGGACAAAAAAATTATCTTGGATAAAGCTTTTTATCTTAAAGGTAGCAATATATATATTAACGATATATTACAGCGAAACCACATAATTCGTAAAGAACTTTTTGCTAAAGCAAAAATTCATAGGCAAAACGGATACTTTGCAAAAGTGGTATATAACAAGCTCGTTGTTCATAAGTTTAAAGATAACAATTCCGACGGCGCTCAAAATTTAAAGTTTTGATCAGATTGATTTATATTTGTAGTTAGAGTTAATATATCGAAATTTTTTTTTTTTTTTTTTATAATCTTATTTGTTTATTTTCAAAAATGGGAACGAGCACTTTAATCAACAAAGGTTTTGAAAATCTAAACTTTGACCCTTCTCTGGAGGATATTAATGATAACCTAGTAAATAATAACTTGAATATTTTTCAAGAAATTCAAATGAACTTAATTAACACACCATATTTTAATCCTTTTGACTTCAAAGTAACAAAAGATCATAATTCATTTTCTTTATTACACTTAAACATTAGAAGCATGCAGCAAAATATTGAAAATTGAAAGAATTTTTAAGGATTGTAAATTATGCGTTTGATGTCATAGCTTTTACAGAGACAGGCATGATACAGAAAGTTATATTGAGTTAAACACTAACAATAAACTGCCATCTTATAATTTAATTAGTCAACCAAGAGCCAGCGGAAAAAAAAGGTGGAGGATTAGGGGTCAATGTCTCCGATAAATTTACTTATAAAATAAAAAATTTACATAGTCTCTCAAATACCAACTATGAAAATCTTTTCATCGAAATTATTAACAATAAATGTAAAAATATATTAGATGTATTTATCGTCCACCAAATGGTATAATTAAACCAGTGCCGGAGCTACTGGACGCAGGACCCTGCGTTGCGGGGGAACCTACCAGCTATAGGGAGCCCTCATATAAAAAAAGTTATACTCTCAATAATATTTATACTATAAAACTCTTTTCCGCAAAAAAAACATTCTTTTGCGGGGGGGCCCAAATTTTGAAGTTCCGCCACTGAATTAAACCATTCGAAAATTTTATTAAGAAAACTATGATAAAGATTAATAAAGAAAATAAAAGCCTGTTGATTATTGGAGACATGAACCTAGATGTTCTGACTGAAATCATTCTTTGATGCTCTTTAAACTCATTCTCACGCTCTTTAAACTCAATGTCTTATCAATTAATAATAAAACCCACACGTGTTACTAAAAATTCAGCAACTGCAATTGACAATATTTTCATTAATAGCTACCTAGAAACAACATTTGAATCCGGAATATTCCAGACAGATATCAGTGACCACTTTCCTATTTTCTTAAAAGAAAACTATTTAAAAACTGCGTCCGATAGTCAACCAAAGTTTTATCAATTTGAAAAAACGTATCCAAAAAATTAGCAATACTAATGAATTAACATGGAAATTAAAACAAGAAAAGTGGAGAAGTGTATATAAATGTCAAGATACTAACGAGGCTTTTAACAATTTTTTAAGTACATTATTAAAGCATTTCAATGAAACCTGCCCATTCGAGGATATAAAAATTAAGGCGAAAACACTAGCTAATCCGTGGATGAAAAAATCGCAGTTAAAATGTTCTAAAAAAAAGCAAAAATTGTATAATAAATTCCTAAAAAATAAAAACACTGAAAACGAAAAAAGTTACAAAAAATATAAAAACTTTTACCAAGCTCTAATTAAAAATGCAAAAAAAAGCTATTACAGTACTCTAATTTCCAAATACAAATTTAATAGTAAAAAAACATGGTCCATAATTTATAATAAAATCGGTAAAAAAAAATAACATGGGACCTTTACTACCTTGCGATACAATGCGATACAAAATAAATAAAAACGAAATACCGATATTAACAATACAAGATTCTTAATAAGCCAAAACCAAACATAAAATACCGTTAAAAAATGTTAAAATATGTAATAAAACTAAATATTTAAATAAAATATTCAAAAAACCTCGAAGATGTTATCAATTGTCAAAATAACTTTTTTCAGTTTATCTTTGAAAGTAAGAAAACTACAATATTTAGAAAAATCAAAGTTTTTTAACGCTATTTGGTTCCACAGAAAAGCTCCGCGATATGATATAAGAGATCTTCCAAAATTTGTGTGCGAATAATGTAATGATACCTAAAAGAATTAATATTGATAACACTGATATATACAATGAAAACTTAATTTCAAAGAGTTCAACAAGTATTTTACAAATGTTGGCCTAAATCATGCCAATAAGATAACATTAACATTAGAATCATTTAAAACCTACCTAAAACCCTCTAATGACAAAATATTGTATGGCAATGAATTAAGCTATAAAGAATTTGAAACAGCATACTCTTCTATAAAAAAAATAAATCCCCAGGATATGATGAAATACCTAGCAACAAAGTTTTTTTTAACAAAACTAGCTTAAGCAAACCTTTATTTCATATACTAAAACTCTCATTAAAGTTTGGTGTTTTCCCTGATGCTCTAAAAATAACTAAAGTAATCCCAATTTACAAAGGTAACATTCGAGCATTACAAATTATAGACCTATATCTTTACTTTCTGTATTCTCAAAATTGTTTGAACGCGTAATTTATAATAGAATATTCGAATATTTCACTAAAAATAACTTATTCTACCCAAAATAATTCGGATTTCAAAAAAATCACTCGACTGAGCATGCAGTTATTGAAATAGTCAACCAAATAACTGATGGGTTTGACAAAAACAAATTTACTTTTGGAGTATTTATAGATCTATATAAAGCATCCGACACAGTCGACCATTGCATTCTCTTACAAAAAATTAGGCATTATGGTATAATTAATACAACCTATTTCTGGATTAAAAGTTTTCTTACTGATAGAAAGCAATATGTTCATAATGTGCAATTCGGAATATTAAATGTCGTTTGCGGAGTTCCACAAGGATCAATCCTTGGTCCGTTCTTATTCTTAATCTATATTAACGACTTTTGTAATGCACCAACTCAATAATGTTTTGTAATGCATCAACTCAATAATGTTTGCAGACGATACTAATTTATTTCTTACCAATAATCATATTAAACATCTTTATACAGATATGAACATAGAATTGAATAAAGTAAATAGTTGGTTTAAAGCTAACAAACTTAATGTTGAGAAAACCAACTATACTCTATACAATAAAAATTACAAGAATTAAACATTCCTCTTAAATTGCGTGAACTGTACTTAAATGATACAATAATTTTGTATACCTTATCGAGGACCTAAATTTTGGAATGACTGTCAAAAGGAATTTAAATTTATGGTGAAGTCTTTAAATTCATTTATGTTTCAATTAAAAAAATAAATTTTTAAAATTTGAACTTAAGATAAAGTTTTTTCTTTTTACTTTTTTAATTAATTTAACCTTCTCTTGACTTTTTAATGATAACATTGTTATTATTATATTTTTATACGAGCTATTTATTCTTACGTTGTTTTATTTAAACTTGTACATAGGGGTTCTATGAAAAGATTGCGATAACGTAATGTTATCTTCTTTGAGCCCCTATCTGATTTAACTTAATTTTGTTGTATTTTGTAATTTTTGGGGTAATGGCGAACAGCTAAGCGGGAATGCGAATTAAAGACAATTATTACTATATATTAATGATATTTATTGCTTATTATTTAGTCTAGCCATTTGGTTAGAAACACTCAAAAGCAATTTTCATATATCTTATTAAAAAATTAAAATTCGATCAAAAACAAATCCTTCGGTGTTCAGAATTACTCTACGCACGTGGAGTAATCACAAACACTACTGGCTAATACCAAATAAAATGTTGATGAAAGCAAATCAAACTTGATTGAAGCGTTAAAATGTTATTGAATAAAATTTTAAACAAATCAAACATTAAAGAAACAAATGTCAATAAGTTTTATTTAAACTAAATAAAATGTTACAGGAATGAAATGTCAAATATCAATAAATGTAATTCATAAATTGTTACATCCATTAATTAAGTGGAAAAATCACAGAGAAAACCTCTGGATGTCCTTGCACAACTGGTGCACTTTTTGTGGGACCACGACTTACATTAGTAACACATAATCCAGTCTTCTGTGGGTGGATCATGATATATTTGAATAAATACATGAAATAAATCCTCTGAACATGCTGAAGCTTTTTAGTCTTTTATATATATAATATAGTAAAAAAAATAATCTATTTATTATATTTTAGTAGCTTCACCTTCTTTGAAAGGTAACCAGAATCTTTCTGATACTATAGTATCAGAAAGTATATGTGTGTACCTTTACCTTCTGTATACAGAAGGTAAAAGTACGAGTTGAATACAAAATTACACAAGTGCTTTTTACTAATTTATTAACGCTCCGTTCTTTATACGCATTTGAGAGCTTTGAGAACTTTCTTTGTGAAATATAATAACATAATTTACACACTTACACGCAAAAGTATTATTTAAGTATTATATATATATATATATATATATATATATATATATATATATATATATATATATATATATATATATATATATATTTATATATATATATATATATATATATATATATATATATATATATATATATATTTATACATAAATACCTACAAAGTGAAAAATATCTCTAGTAAAATTAATTTATTTTGTGAAGTTTAAATGCTTGTTGACTTGACTTGACTAATTTTGAGGTATTACAAATTCTTTTAGTAACACCTTATCTCAGTTTGTATTTGTACGGCGGTGTTGCTTAAAACATAAAAAGGCCGTATTATTACGGCGTTTTGTTATAAAAGGTTAGAAGCCTTCTTTTCTTCGGTTAGCCAAATTTTATACGTTTTTCCCTAAAATATTCAAGTATATCAATGAACTAATCCTTTCTTAAATTTACCCAGAGGGAAAAAACACATCTTTAGACGAATAAAAGGCGTCTTTTTTATGACTTGTTATGTCTTTTTATAATCAGCCTAAATAAAGACGTGGAAAGACGTCTTTTAAAAAGACGTCTTCAAAAAAGAGGTCAAAAAGAGGTCAATCGGTTGTTAATAAGGAAATCATTATTTGTTTAAGAAAATTAAAAAAAATTATTGCTAATAAAACCTAACAAAGATGGGTTTTAACCCACAGTATCGTAATTACGAAATCTTTGTTACGTTCTGATTGGCCCGTTTTATGTTTACAAAATACTTTTATATAACTTTTTTTTTATGTGAAACGTTTTTGCATAGAAAATTTAATTAAAAATTAACTTTTTTCGGTAAGCGGGTTTATTCAATAATTTTTAGGTAGCAGGAAAAAATCCCCCGGAAAAAATCCCCCCCGGGAAAATAATCCCTTGGGAAAAAATCCCCCTGAGAAAAAATCCCCCCGGGAAATATCCCCCCAAAAAAAGAAAAATTTTTTTTTTAGAAAAAAATTATCAATAAAATAGTTATATTTTTTATATTAAATACTATTATAATAAAATACTTCATTTTTCATCAAAATGTAAGGTTATGCGCTATTTCTCGGTTGTCGGTAAAAAATAAAAAAAAAAACTCTCTTATTCCTAATATTCTATTTTAAAGCTTTATTTAAAATAAAACTTTTATTTTTTTAACTGTAAAACATGCGCGGAGTATTGCTACATAGACTATCTTAAAGCCTGACTCGCAACGGAGTGCTGCTACATCGACTGAGGGTTTGGGTTGAGCAGGCAGTCTATCAAGTAATTAAAAAATATATTTATATATATATATATTTTCATAATGTTTTCGTCTAGTTTCACTTAATTTACTTTTTTTTTTTTAAATATTTTTTTCGCTTAAAAGTCCTTAAATATACCGCTAAACAAACTACAATGGTTCGCAAAAAAGTTAACATTTTACCAGTTCGCAGTTCGTCAGGGTTAGGGTTAGGGTTAGGGTTTCACATTCGCTACCTTCGAGGAATAGCGCATAACTTGACATTTTGATGAAAAAGGAAGTATTTTATATAAATGTTCAAAATAAATAAAGAAATAAACACAACTGCATATTGATAATTTTATGTAAAAAAATTTATTATTTATTTGAGATATTTCCCGGGGGGATTTTTTCCTGGTATATATATATATATAAATAAATACATATATATATATATATATATATATATATATATATATATATATATATATATATATATATATATATATATATATATATATATATATATATATATATATATATATATATATATATATATATATATATATATATATATATATATATATATATATATATATATATATATATATATATATATATATATATATATATATATATATATATATATATATATATATGTATATATATATATATATATATATATATATATATATATATATATATATATATATATATATATATATATATATATATATATATATATATATATATATATATATATATATATATATATATATATATATATTATAATGGATGGCGTGGTGCCGGTAAGATGGTATCGACATCATCTAATCTCAATTAAGTTAGTCGCAGGTAATTGTTTTAAAAAGTGTTAACGTTTATTTTTAGACTAATTTTTTAATGTATTGTGCTTGAAGAACGTTGTTTATTACTTATTAAAATAAAATATTTATTTTCAGATATAATATAACACCTGTAAACAATTTCTCTCTAAATTTACTTGTTCAAGTGCCAGTGAAACGAACGATAGAAAAAAAGAAGCAATTAGTAGGCTTGCACTTTTTTTTATATATATTTTTAAATGATGTTAAATGATATATAGTTGAATGATGAAATTGTTTATACAAAAGATTGGCTCTTTAACTTTAAAGTTAAATATGTTATTTCCTTGTCAACTGTTGTCTGTCAATTATAAAAATAGCAATTATAAAAATACACATAATGACAACAGATTAATCTTTAGAACTGTTCGCAAAATTTTTGGTTTGGATACAAAAAACCAAGTGAAAATGATACTAGAAAGGTACACTTTCTTATATCTAAACATTATTGCAGCTTTCTAGTCTTTATTTTTGCTTATGTGTATTTCATCTGTGTTGCTAATGATATCGCCAGTTTTTATGATTTTATGTTGTTAAGTAAAGCATCTTTATGTTTAAGGCTAAAATAGAGCTTTGTACAAATACTTTTTTCCAGTTTAAATGAATAACAACTCTCAAGATGTATTAGCTGAATTATCTTTTTGTTTTGATATTCTTTAGTCAATAACGGATTTTTAAATTGTTATGAGTCTACAGCACTTAATTTCAGCGATATTCATTAAAAAAGTCATGTTATTGAAGACAGAAAAATATCAATATCTGTTTTCAATAACTTGGCTTTCATAGCAAACCAGAAAGGTGCAAATGCTTAGTTTGATTTAAGTACTACTTAATAAAATACATCGTTGTACACTCATTTTTATATATTTTTAGACTGTTTACCGTTTGACTCCTGTCCCAAGCTAACCTAGTGGGTTCAAAAAAAAGAGACTGCGCTGGAAACATAAGTGGATTAAAAGGATCAACCCTTTCTGAATTAATAGTCGGTAAGTATAATGCGTTCCTACCTTAGCTAATCAAGTTTTGTTTGCTTTTTTAGTATTACATTTAAGCAATAGACTGTTTTTTATGTTCACTCGTTTTTTAGAAGTGATAACTAGCTAGAAGTCGTAACCTGCTCGTATGAAAGGATTTCTCGACATGAAATTGTTAATTTTATTCAACAACGCTAAGAAACAGAGCTCGCTCAAGAAACAGAAAGGAAAGAGAAAGATGAAAAAATATTCTGTTGAACAATACTATTGTTTTATTTATAAATTATTCTCCTATATTTAAACATATAAAAGATGTAGAAAATGCTTCCTCTTTTATATTGACATCTAAAAAAGGATTTTTTCTCGGCATCGGAAAAAGCTTTTAATCATACTTTGTATGAAGAGCTATTATCATTTTCATTTGAAAAAAATAGTTTTTCATATAAGAAAAGTAGGAACACTATAGTGTATAGGAAACTATAGTATACTAATTAGTATGGCAAAAAAGTCGTTCCGACCCCGAGAAAAAGTTTTTTTTTAGAAGTGCATAATTGATAAAGAAAAAAGACGTCTTAAAGACGCAATTTTTATCTCTTTTAATGACTAGATTAATAACAAAAAAGACGCATTTTCTATGTCAAAAAAAGATGTCGTTTAGATTTGCATATTCGATTTTAAAAAAGCGTCTTAAAGATGCATTTTTTATGTCTTTTTATAGCAAGATTAAGATAAAAAAAGACGTCTTTTCGATGTCGAAAAAAGATGTCTATTAGATTTGCATAACCGATTAAAAAAAGACGTCTTAGAGACATTGTAAATAAGACTTTTAAAGACGTCTCTTCGACGTCTTTTTTTCCACTAGGTAGACACTTCATACGATTTTACTATTAATAATTATCTCTTGTTATAATTAATACCAAAATATGCGGATAATAAAGACGTTTTCAGAACCGTTTATTCAATTTGGATAACTGGTTCCCAAGTTATGATAATTTATGTTGCGCTCAATAAAGTCTATTTTGCGTCGAGATTTGTTGAGTTTTCCTTAGTATTTATGGCACCAAATTTTGATAATAAATTTATTTTTCAAATGCTATCAATGAGAAGGAGTTTCATTGAAGTGCTTATGCTGAATTATTTTCCTTTTTTACTAAAGAATCAAAGCATTCAGTTCTACAAATTATCATTCTTATATTAGGGGCCCCTAGGTAAAGATTCCACTGCTCGTTTGCCCCATTTGGGGCAATAGGATCAAAAGCTATAAAAGCTTTGTTAAAATCGTGAAAAATACCTTTAGATAAAGAAATAGAGTTTTTACGAACTGTCAGAGTAAAAAAATTCATTAACATTTACAATTATCAAAAAAATACTTAAAATTTTTAGGGTTAATTTCCCCTATTTAGGGCAATTGCGGCCAAGAACGATCAAAGTTCTGTACAAACAATAAAAATTAATTTTAGTTAAAAAAACTAGCTTTTTTTTTTTAAATGTAATTTGTGATATTTATAAATCATTTACATTTATAAGTATCAAAAATATGTGTAAAAAGCTCTGGTCTAATTCCCCGAATCAAGGCGATTGTGCCAGAAATAATTAAGGCTCTGTAAAAAAATATAAAAATTAACTTCAGTTAAAAAACAAGTACTTTTTCATATTGTCAGAGTAAACAAGTTCATGCACATTTATAAAAACTCAAAATATATGTAAGAATCCCAGTGCTTGTTTGCCCCATTTGGGGCTAATGGGTTAAACTAAATTTCTGTAAAAACCAAAAAAGTAAACTTTAGTTTAAAAACGAGAGCTTTATTATATTATAAGAGTAAACAAATTTATATATATTTATAAAAAATCCAAATTTTCCAGAACCAAAGGTCTTTGTAAACCATAGAACTAGAATGCCTTGCTTTGTCCAACCACTGTCTGAAACACTCCATATACCTTTTTGTGATTTTCAAATCAAAAACTCGAGAGAGAATAAGTAGTTTTACTTTTAAATATAAAATATGGTAAAAAAGAGTTACTCATTGCATTGGCAAAAGTTATTACTCTGATTGTTTCCTGGTTACCTAATTGATGATATTGTAGATACTTAACTCTTTTTTTAGCAACTGTTTTTCCGAGACGATAATCAAACTGTATCCCAGTCTCATCCGTATTCCAAATGTTTTGCGGTTTCTGAAGTAGGTTAATTTCAGTTAACACATTTTTAAGATTGGATAAATATTTTGACACTTTACAAACATTCATACAGTGATATCTAATAGCTGCTGCACCTTCTGCTTGACCTCAAATAAATCTTTGTGGCTTTTGCAAATCCCATGCGACTATTTTTCTGTAGGAGTCATAATTTAGTAATTGCAATCAACCAAATCTAAAGTTGCACAATTATATGCAAAATCAATTAGTTTCTTTTTATCTAAAATAGTTGGATGTCCAGGTTTTACTCCCATTTCCGTTACTCAAGAAAGTCAAACTTTTAACAAACATCTGTCAAAAAAAAAAAAAGTCAAAAACTTTACATGCTGCTCGCTGTGAATCTCATTTTTAACAGCTTTAATTGATGATATCATTGATTCATCATACCATAAACGGTTTTTTTTCAGTGTTGCATCTCTGTTTTTCAATTTTCGTTGAATTTTCTGTTTTTTTAGTTTTATTTATTTTTTCATTCTAAAGTAAAGTGCTAAATAACACCATGAACATTAAATTATAAATGGTTATGACTGTCTAAAATAAATGCCTATGTATCAATGGTTATTCTTGAGGTCACAATCGCGTCATAAAACGAGTTACCATCTTTGTGATGGTAACTCGTTTTGTGATGCGATTAAGGCATTAAACAAAACGCGCTAATAACACATTTAGTTTAATGTTTTCTCCCTACAAAGATGGTATCTCGTTTTGTGACGCGATCGCGTCCTCAAGGATATCATATACATGTATCAAGTAATTCAAGTTAGTAATTCTCTCTCTCTCTCTCTAATATATATATATATATATATATATATATATATATATATATATATATATATATATATATATATATATATATATATATACATATGCATATATATATATATATATATATATATATATATATATATATATATATATATATATATATATATATATATATATACATATTTATATATATACATATATATATATATACATATATATATATATATATATATATATATATATATATATATATATATATATATATATATATATATATATATATATATATATATATATATATATATATATATATATATATATATATATATATATATATATATATATATATCTGTATAAGTGAATAATTTTAAAAACTATGCATTTCATGCATAGCCAGAATTAAGACTAATCATGGCCAGATATATAAGATTGTATATAGAAAAATACACACACAAAAAAGAACTATTGAACTTTAAACAAAATAAGGAGAAAAGCATACACAGTTTAACAGTATCGTATCATAATATTAGTAGCAATTTAAAAGATTTATTATAGCAAAATGTTCGAATAATCAGGAAAACTTTGAAAATACCAAACATCGAGTTTACAGAACATAATATTTATCAAATTTTTAAAAAATGTTCTCAAAACAGTTAAGTAGTCATTAAGTACTTTAAACTGCACTTTTATAAATTAAAAAGTCTAAATATTGCATTTTTACTTTAAAGCAATCAATACAGCCCTGCATTAAAGATTTTTTTGAAAATCGCCCAGACTAAGGGCGCACCCAGATATAGGTCAGTTTATCCTAAATAACTATGAACGGAGTAGCATAATGGCGTCAAGAAAAATATCGAAAAAAATAATAAAAAGTGTTTTTTTTTTATTGTTAAGTCCAGATATAAAAAACAAATTAGTAAAAAACAAGTATAAAATATTGTAATTTAATAGGCTAAATAATCTTTTTTGAAGTGCTAGAACTCGAAAATAGGCAATTTGTAACAGTTTATTTATTTGTCAAAAAGGGTAAATAAAATAAACTATCAGGAATACGACTTGAAAAATCTTCCAGCATCTTTTTTAAGAAACTTTAAAGAATAATCTCCACAGATCAACATTTTTTTCAAGTTTTTGCCAATGAAATATAATTTGCAATTGGGTTTGAAATTAGGTAACATGAAAAAAATCCCGAAAAAGTTGCCGAAAAATTCGCTGTTTATATTCTAAACTTGTCGCACGGAAACAGTCACGTGACTGAAGTGCCTACTTATAAAAGTTTTTGTTTTCATCAGATTTCCTGTTCAAGTTCGCGGTGGGTATTTTATAAAAGCATTAATAAGATATAAAACTTTAGTGCAACTTATATTATAAACTTAGGTTTCAGTAAAGTTTTTTCTTTATAAAACATCAATGGAATCAATATATATGTTTGATTTATAAATATGTTGTAAATTTATGTATATATATTTGATGCGTCATCAAATATTTATTTATTTATTCGATGACACACAATGAAAACACGTCTTGATCAAACGTGCAATAAATAACGAGTTGGATGGTTGAAATTTAGGGAAAAGCATAAAGCGACGCATTTTCAAAAGTATTCTATTTTTAAACGTTGATGCAATTATATACATCTTAGAAAACCGACAACCATTTGAGAATAGGGAGTTTTTGTTGTTCAGCTCCAACCGCTATACTTTTTTTATGCTCAATCTCATTCGAATTTAAAAGAACG
>NC_061166.1:2951946-2969446 GCF_022113875.1 Hydra vulgaris
TATATATATATATATATATATAAACTAATTAAAAACATCAGATAATACGAATTCTCTCAATACTAAATAATTTATTTGAAATTTTCGCCGGATTAAAGGCACCGGCATCATCAGCATATAATATAATATAATTACAAAAACTGTGACCGTTAAATAACAACAAAAAAGTTTTTAAATTTTGACGTCACCTTTATAATGGCTTCGTTTACCTAAGTATGAAAAAAATGAAGTCTAAAAATTTGTTTTTAAATATTGTCCATTGTCCAAATTCATACCACCGTACGTTAGAGAACATTGATGTTTTTGTATCTCTAAGGCCTCACGGACTTTTCTTTCAAATTTTTTATTCTCAACTTTAAGTGTTATTACTTTATTCCATTCAATGTCCTCATTACAATTTACTTTATACAAAGCTAATGCAGACTGGTTTAACTTGCCTTCAGTCAAAAATTTTTGGTGTTGTTGAACCCTTGATCGTATTTGAAGTTTTGTTTCACCAACGTATACTTTGGAGCATTTGAACTTAATTAAATAGATTCCTGGGGTGCTGTTGCATGGTAATTTAGACTTATTTTTACACGTTTATAGCGTTAAAACGCTATTAACGTCTACAAATATATATATCTATAAAATATTATTTTTAGACGTCTAAAAATAATATTTTGTAGATTATATTTTTTAAAAATAATATTTTATAGATTAATTATTTTTTTGACGTCTAAAAATTTAATCTAAAAATATATATCTATAAAATATTATTTTTAGACGTTATTAGCGTTAAAACGTTGTATATATATATATATATATATATATATATATATATATATATATATATATATATATATATATATATATATATATATATATATATATATATATATATATATATATATATATATATATATATATATATATATACATGTATACTCTATATATATAATATATATGTATATATATATATATTATATATATATACATATATATTCATATATGTTTTTTTATAGGATTCTTTATTTACGATTTATTTTTTAGTTTTCTGTTATGCGGTCTTGTAGTAATGTTTTTTCTTTAGTTTTTAGCGTATTAAGTTTTACTTTATATATTTTGTTAGTCATTTATTGTTTTATTTTTTAGTTATTAATTATTTTTAAATAGTGATATTTAATTTTTTATTCAGTTATATATTATTTGTTTTTATTTTCATTTTAGCTATTCATTATATATGTTTTATTCTACCATGTAATATTATATATTTTTCTTCTTTATTTGTTGATGTTTTTAGTTTTTATTTTATGTTGTTGTTTTTTTATTGTTTTTTTTTGTTGTCAAAAATATTTAACGTAATTTTTTGTTTTGTTCTTAATGTTTGTTATATCTTTTCTTTTGTTTTGATTTTTTAAGTATTTTTCTGTTTACATTTTATTTAATTAGTTTCTGTATACATTTTTATTTATTTATTATTTGCAATATATTTTGGTTATGATCAGTGCCGGATCAAGGGGGGGGGCTATAGCCCCGGGCCCCGCAAATTTAGGGGCCCCCAAAAATTTAGAGGACCTTTTTTTTTTTTAATCATTATTAGGTTCTGGCCCATAAAAAGGCCTCCAAAAACAAAAATAGCCCCGGGCCCCAAGAAGTATTAATCCGCCACTGGTTATGATATTATAAAAGCTATGAATAATATATTTACTAAATCATTTTAGTTTTTTTTAGCAATAGTTGCTTTTATGTCATCGTTAGTTGTTACGTTTTGTCAGTTTATTACTGTTTGTAACTGTAACTTTGTATGTATAAGCAATTGTTGTATAGAAAGTTATACCGATTTATTTAAATTGCTATATTATTTATATTAGTTACTTTATTATTAATACTACCATTTTTAAAGTAACATGTTATTATTATTACTATTACTTATTATTATTTATTATTATTATTATTATTATTATTGTTATTATTATTATTATTATTATTTATCATTATTTTATTATAAATATTTTTATTAACATTATTACTATAACTATTTTAATCATTGTTATTAGGTGTTTACTTAATGTTAGTAGTTTATACTATTTGTAAGCAACCTTGAAATGTAATACCAAATATTTCAGAAAATATATTGATTGAATAATATATATATATATATATATATATATATATATATATATATATATATATATATATATATATATATATATATATATATATATATATATATATATATATATATATATATATATATATATATATATATATATATATATATATATATATATATATATATATATATATATATATATATATATATATATATATATATATATATATATATATATATATATATATATATATATATATATATAGACAGAAACAACTTTCTTGGGATTTCTATTGACGAAAATATAGTTAAACCTATATTGTCATGACATTGTCTTAAATCGCTTTATTTTTTTTTAATCCAGAGTTATCTTACGTACGCTATTATTACATGGGCAAATACACGCAAATCCAAATTAAGACGAAACAGGCATCAAGATTAGTTTATAATAAAGATTAACTCACCCAAGTTTAACCCTTACTAAAAACCCTGAATGCTCTGAATGTTTACCAAATCAACATCTACTAAAATGTTCTCTTCATGCTTTAATACTAACTTGAACTAGTCCCATCGTATTTTTTTAGATAATTTTTTTCAATTTAATTTTAATTGATATATCACAAGAGTAAAAGACACTTCAAATTGCCTAAAAGAACGACAAAGTTCTCAGAGTTTTTTATTTCCTACCGCGGTCCGAACCTATATAACAAAATAATAGCCAAAAATGTAGAACTTAAAGTATTAAATAACTAAATAACCCTAACTTAAAGTATTAAATAAATAAATAACCCTACCATTTTGAAAAATAAATTAAAACAGCTCATACATAAATATCATTTGACATGTTTTAAACTTGAATACAATACTTATACTAAAATATTTATGAGAATGTTTATCACTGACTTTTTATTGTGGAACCACTTTTGATTATTTATAAAAATGACTTAGATCTATTTAATCATTCAAAATGGTACTCGATGATAAGTCTTCATAGACTTCTACGAGTTTTTTATCTGAAGTAACAAAATTTATTTTTTTATTTCTTTTTTCTTTTTAAAAAAAACACTGGTAGTTTTTATGTTAAGAAACATTATCAATTTAATAACATAACATTTTAGTAATAATATTTTATTATAAATATTGTTGTTAACATAATAATACCACATTATACGTGGTATTATTACGTTATATTTTATATTTTGCATTATATTATGTTATATAATTGTAACGTAACAAAGCGTAAATTTATTGATGTTGTGAAAAAAAAAAGTATAAAAATGAGTCATAAGCAAAAAGAGCTACATTAGAAAAGAAGCAAAATTAGATTATGGATAAAACCTTAAGGTACCTCAGTAGTTATTGGAAATAAAGAACAGTGTTGGCCTTTGAAGATGACTTTTATAAAGCGGTTACAAAGAAAAATTTAATAATCTCAAAATCCTTCTTAGATACACCGTATGAAGCAAGCCTATAATGAAGACCAGCATGCCAAACTTTGTCTAAAACATATATCTAGAATAAGAGCTTTAGTCTCTCCACCTCCATCTAATGCATAACTAAATATTTTAGTCACAGCAGTTACCATGTCAGCCTTAAAGCTCGAGGATCAATAACCGCATTGATTCTCTGACAGTAAATTATTTGACTCTAGATGATATTGACCAAATATCTTACATAACATCTTGATATGTCAATAAATTTTCATATATGTAATATATGAGATTTTATTGATCAAAGGCTTAAAGACCTTGCTAATAACAGAAAGAAGACTGATCGGACAATAATTGGAGGCATCTGAATGAGAGTTCTGAAGAGCAATGTTGTTGCAGGAATTCTGTTTGGACCACAAAATGTGGTAGAGTTTAATTGAGATATTACTTGAGCAACGAAAGCTCTAGTGGTTTGAATGACTAACGGTTGCAAGTCAGAAATCGAATTTTATCCATGGTTATATTAGGTTTTAAGAAAAAAGTTAACATTTTCAGTTTTTTTTAATTAGGTGTATTGCAGGGATATGCTGTTTATTTAAATCTTTTAACTCCCATAAAAAATATTTTTATGAAGCGTTAAGTATTTTTTGAAAAAAATTTACTAAAATATGCAATTATTTTTGTTGAGATTGCAAATAGCCGATGAACATGGTCAACATTTATATTATGAAAAAGTAATTATATAGACTTACAGCATTTATGTACACATGTATGTTTAGATGTATATGTGTACATATGCATGTATGTATATATATATATATATATATACAAATATACAAACATGTGTATGCGTATATATATAAATGTATGTATTTGTGTTTATGTATATAAATATATATATATATTTATATATATATACATGTATATGTATATATATATATATATATATATATATATATATATATATATATATATATATATATATATATATGAGTATATATATATATATATGAGTATATATATATATGTATATATATATATATATATATATATATATATATATATATATATATATATATATATATATATATATATATATATAGTTTATATTTTATATAAACTTCTTTGAAACATTTTGCTTTTTCTCTAATTTTTAACTTTTAATTTTAATTACAACGTATTTATATAAATGTCTAGAAAAAATAAGGGACTTGGTGATAAGGCAAACCTGTCTTCTCGCCCTTGCCATTTTTATATATATTATAAAACACGGAAATTGTAATTATTTGTGCGGCTAAAAAAATGAATGAAAAAAAAAACAAAAATACAAAAACGGTTAGTATTGTCAAGTATCTTATTCGAATTGTTGCTATATAAAAGCCACATTCCAAGTTCGCAAGACAAGTTCAAATCGCTCAAGAGCATTATAACCCACCCTTAAGGACCAAGATTAAGTTAGTTTTACTAAAAACAAATAAAGAAAAAAGTCAAGTATTAAGTTAGAAAGTGCGGACAATCATTTAAAGAAAATACCAATAGTTTAGATTTTTCTATTTTTTGAGTTTTCAATAATTCAAAAGATTATCAACATCTGTAAATAAACCATTTTTTAAGTTTTGTTGGGTATGTAACTTGTTTTTTTAAAATAATACACGAGGATGCTTCAATATATGAAGGTGAAGTTAACCACATTAAAACAAAACCAATTTGAATACACAAATTCTTGATAGGAGTTTTCGGGATTACATTTAATATAATATTTTGGTGATTTTAAAAAGTATTGCCATGCAGCAGAAAAGCGCTTATTTATAAATTTGATTTAAAACTTTACCTTTTCAGTTCCATAATTTTATATCTTTGTAAATTATGGATTTTGCTTCTTTTATTTTAATTTTTTTTTTGTTTAATTTTGAATACCTATTTTTGCGCATTAATTATTTTGAAAATGATAATTAATCTGTATTTCATTTTTATTTGAAATATAAAGCAATATAACTTTTGTAAAATATATAAAAAAGACGATTAAAACCAAAGTTTAATCTAAAAAATATATAAAATAGTTTTCTTATATTGATTTACAGTTTAAAACATTATTTTGTGTACATGCTTTTTCGCAATTCAAATTTTGAAACATGTAATTTTAAAATTTTTTGTTAAATATACCAAGAAGGTTTTATGCACTTAAATCTATATTGAATTAAATCTCATTAATGTCTTTCACGCTTTAGAAATAGTGTTTACTTGTTGACTGTAAAAAAAAATCAAAATCAAAATATTTTTTACAAGGTTGATTGCAAAGTCACGTATACAAATTATAACAAAACAAGCTAAATTTTTTATTCATCTATTTAACATTTACAAAACTCAGCGGGACAATATCCTCTCGAGCAGTTATCGTTACACCATTGATCTTGTACCCTGGGATCAATTGCTTTACATGCTCCACTTGGGGGATTGGTAGCAGGGCCATCAGTGGCAGCACTACTTTTGCTAGGAGTTGATGGTCCTTTAGTTGTTGGAGCGAAAGTTGGTTCAACTGGAGGAGTATATCCACCAAGAAGTTTAGCTACTGAAGACATCAATGGATAACGTCCTTTGCCGCAATGGCGTCCATTAAAATCATCGAGATCTAAGCACCAAAACATGGCACCGGCAAGACCCTTTTCTAAAAAAAATTTTAACTATTTTAATTCAACTTAAAAAAAATTAATTTTTATACTCGATTGTTCGATTAACTCGATTGTTCATTTCTTAATCTTATAATCTAAACCTTAAAACTTTAAAATACCAAAAGTGAAATAAAAAATACTTGAATTAAAAAAATGAGAAAACATACTGAAAATTTGAGATTCTACTTTTTTCTTTAAACTTGCTTCATCATCATATCCTACCCAGGTTTTCTCTTTATATCCGTAAGGAGCGTCAACAACACTGTCTTGTACAACAGTTAAATCCATTTTACATATTTCATAATAAGCAAGAAAACCTTCTTCCCGTGTAAATTCTCCTTTAGGGGCTTTGTTCCAATCTCTATCTTCTATAGGAGCACCGAGTCCATTATCACTTGGATTTTTGAGGAAGAAAGCACGACCATAAGTGCCCAAACCTAGGGCAATTTTTTTGGCCGGAAAACCGCGTTTTATCCAGTGATCAACGGCATAAGGTATAGTAAATTCTTTTCGATTTGGTGCATTAACTAAATATTTCAAAATACATAAAATAAAAAGTTTTTTAGTAAACTGCTATATATAAATAATTTTTTATTCCTAACTATATTATTAAATACTTTTATTATAACTATATATATACATATATATATATATATATATATATATATATATATATATATATATATATATATATATATATATATATATATATATATATATATATATATATATATATATATATATATATATATACATATATATAAATATCGGTATAGAGTGCTCAATACAAAGTAGAGCGAATTATTTTTTTAAAAAATTAAATAATAACACCTGGTAAATAAAGAAACATGACTCCGAGTATATATATATATATATATATATATATATATATATATATATATATATATATATATATATATATATAAATATATATATATATATATATATATATATATATATATATATATATATATATATATATAAATATATATATATATATATATATATATATATATATATATATATATATATATATATATATATATATATATATATATATATTTATATAATTTTTTTTTTTTTAAGTCTAATTTATTTTGCCGTTAAAGAATGTTCACATTGCATATACATATATCAAAATTAATGGCAGGAGCAAGAAGAAGGCACATTTTGCCTTATCGCCGAGCCCCACATATAAAAAAAAAAAAAAAAAAAAAAAACTCGACATAAAAAAAAAACCTCTACATAACCGTAGCAAACAAATGTATATAATATAAATATATAAAATATAGGTCAGAATTAAAACAGAAATAACTGAGAAAATTAAGAAATTCAAAATAGCAAATAACTAAGAATTGTCGAAATGCTAGCAACCGCTAAAATGTTTTAAAATCATTTAAACAAAAAGTTTTAAATAAGAATAAAATTTCTTAATTAACATTATCACAAGATGAATTTTTAACATCATTACTTAAATTTGATTGATATAAATAAATTTATTTTTATTTGATTAAATTTTAAAAGAAACATTTGAAGTCAGATAAATTAAGATCCCTAAATAGTAATAATTGTTTTGATTCATTTTTAAATTGTTCTAATGTAGTCTTGTTTTTGTTGACAATCTCTTGGAATTTTTTCCACAGATAAGGTCCGCGATATTTAATTGAATAGAAGGTTAATTTTAGATTATACTTGAGAAGAACAAAGTTGTTATCAGAAAACTTTGTTGAATATTTATGATTAATTTTATTAAAATAGGTTTGAAAAATTATTGGGGACAATCCCATTTTTGTTTTAAACATAAACAATAAAACTTGGTGTAAATTGAGTTTATACACATTTAAAGCACCGAGTCCACGTAAAAGTGGTTCACAAGGAGTATTTCTGCAGGCTCCAAACACTATTCTGCATGCATGTTTTTGTTTGTTGTAGATTTTCTTTAGTTTTGTATAGCCAGTACTACCCCACACAATATTACAGTAAGACAAATAGCTGCGAATAAAGGCAAAATACAATTTTTTCAGGAATGCTACATTTAGAAAAGGTTTAGCCTTATAAATCATTGCGATATTTTTTGAGAGTGTTGTTTCAATACTATTTATATGAGAATACCACAGCAAATTTTCATCCAGTTTTACTCTTAAAAAGTTTACGTTTGTTTCCCTTTTAATATAAGTATTATTAATTATAAGATTTGGTAATTTTATAGGTATGTTTTCTGATTTATTTACTTTATGGAAGAGTATATATTTTGTTTTATCCACATTTAATGAAAGTTTGTTACTTACGAACCATTCATTAACTTTACATAACTGTTCATTAACTATTTTAAAAAGTGTTTTAATATCTCTGTGAGAATAAAAAAGATTGGAATTATCAGCAAACAAAATTAGGTCTAAAAGATTTGTTGCTAGGTATAAGTCATTTATGTACAATAGAAATAAGAGTGTTTTTAAAATTGAGCCCTAAGGAACCCCGCAAGTTATGGAATATGGAATTGTGTTATTTTGATCATAATATAAAAATTGCCTCCGGTTTGTTAGATACCCTTTGAACCAAAGTAAGTTTTTATTTTTCACTTTTTATTAGAATATTGTGATTTACGGTATCAAAAGCTTTTGACAGATCAATGAAAACTCCTAAAGTAAAACAGTCATTATTAAAGGCGTTAGATATTTGATTAGAAAGGTCAACTATTGCATGTTCTGTGGAATTTTTTTTTTTAAAACTGAATTGCTTGCAATATATATTTTGTATATATTTTGTATATATATATATATATATATATATATATATATATATATATATATATATATATATATATATATATATATATATATATATATATATATATATATATATATATATATATATGCGTTGAGTAAAAAGTTGTTTTTACCTCCGTCACCAGCCATAGCAGTGTGATGTCCAGTTACTTTATCCCAAATACCATGTAAATCATAAGTCATGAGGTTTAGTATGTCTAAGTAGTTGCCAAGTTCTTTTGCTTCGTACCCAGCATCTATGCCTAAATGGGAAGCAGATACTGCAGCTGATAGTTGAAGTCGGGGTTTTTGTCTTGCAACAGCGTCTTTATCAAATGCTTGAATAAGCTCTTTGCAAAGCAAGGTAAACCTTTAAGTTGAAAAATAAAATTGTTAATAATATTAATAAAGTTAATCTAATTTAAATATTAATACTTAAATTATTCTAACTATTTCTAATTAATAATATTTCAAATATTATTATTTTGCCTACATTTGTTTGTCTCCTGGCGGTGAGTTTCCTCTTCCTGCTGGATATTCCCAATCAAGATCAAATCCATCAAAATCCCATTGACGAAGAAGTTCAACGGTTGATTTAATAAATGCTTGTCTGTTTGATTGGCTGTTTACCATTACCGAAAATTTCGAAGTATCTATAAAACAATTTGTTTTATATAAATATGTGAAAACAATATTTTAAGGTAAGGCTTAAGTTTACCTTTCTTTTCTTGATTTCTCAATTTTAAATTCAATTATAAATTTTTATTTATTTTAGTGATTAGCAAAACTAGGGATAAGCAAATTTGAAATGAAAAATGTTTAACTACCTCCATTTTCATGATTCCAACCTCCGACTGCAAGAAATATTTTTAAATTTGGATTTTTTTGCTTAAGAGCCATGACACGTGGATACATTTTGTCGTCGTTCCATTCATACATATCGAGTTTGTTGTCTAAGCAATTTGATAGTTTAGGATGGAAAAGTAAATAATAAATAAAAAGGTGTATATTTATACGTGCATTTATTTTTGTAAAATAAAAATTTGTAACTTATATAAAAAAAACTTACAGTTAGTGATTTTAGCAAATGAATACATAATGTGGGTGCACAGGAATGGATCAATGTTTTCAGGAAAAAACTTCATTGGTTCAGGTCGGTATTGAGCCCAGTTTGTATAATAGCAAACTCTTATATAATTTGAAGCGGTTGCCGACGCCGCCAAAATAGCCACTAATACTGCCACCTAAGTATACCAAAAAAAAAGTTTACGCTATTTGCTTCTTTAATCGTCATGAAAATATAAAATATAAAAAACAACAAAAAAATCAAAGTTGAGTATAATAAAAATCAATAAGTTAAAACAAAAAAAGATTACTGTAATCATTATTGCTGCTCCTTTATGGAAAAAACAAAAATGCAATTAAATTAAAAGTTATTAGTTACATATATATAACAATTCTTAGGTAAGGAGGTTTATTGATTTGTTAAAAATGCTATGGGGGTTAATTTTTAGATAAAGGTTATTCCTAATCCTTATAACTACATTTTTGCTATCCCCCGTAATGATGCTCTTCAGACTTAAAATTATCTTTTTACTAACCCCCTAATTAAAACTGAACAAATTTATTATTTTTAGTTTTGGTATTTATTTTAATAAAGTTCAAATAAATTTTAAGGTGAACAAATTCAGCTGTTATAGTTTATATAGATTTTTTTATTTATTTCGCAATAGTTTTATAAATTTAAATAGACAATTAAATTGCATGTTTTTCAGGGATTTGGGACAAATTAGGGATAATTACTTAAAAGAGACCATAAGTTAAAACAAAAAAAAGTTCAAATCGAAAGTAAAAAAAATTAATTTTTTTCTTTTTAAAAAAAGACAATTTAATAGTTTTTGTTATGTTACAAATATTTATTTATTTAAACCTCCTATTTATTCAGAGCATTTTAGATTAGTAAATAATAAGTAATACCAACGCCATATAAAACATAAACACATATACAGTATAATGTATATACTTATATATATATATATATATATATATATATATATATATATATATATATATATATATATATATATATATATATATATATATATATATATATATATACATATATATATATATATATATATATATATATATATATATATATATATATATATATATATATATATATTTCCAATGTGGGCCGTTTTACACACTCCCAAGCATTATTTATTGATTCAAATATAATGTATTTTTATCAATTAAATGTCTATCAAATTCTTATATTTATGTTCAAAATTAATAAAAATATATCTCCTAAAATATTTTACCAATTATTCAAAATAAATCATTATAAATATCTAACCAGATTTTTAAATAACAGTTGTACTCAACCTAAAAGTTATTTTGCTGCGACGGAATTTTCAATTTCTACTAAAGGTCCAAAAGTATGGAATAAAATATTAACTAGTGAACTTAAAAAAATTGCTACGCTTAATGAGTTTAAGAACAAAGTGAAGCAATACTACTGATGAACGGCTTATCATTATCGGCTTGACGATCTTAGAAAATGATTGTGCCACTTTTTATTGCTTCAATTCTTCTTTTTTTAAATATATGCAAAAAATATAAAATATGGTTTATTAGAATTATTTACTTATTTTAAGGTATATGCCGTTGTATAGGAGAAGCTTCAGGATGTTGCGTATTTACTTGCATGCTTTTTAGTAATATAGTTTCTTTGTACTAATTCTTTTTTTTTTTAAAAAAATTTTTCTAAATACTAAAACAAAAAGTTAAAGTTAAAGTCTTTAGGACCGATGATTTTTATTTTATTTAGTCTTTAAAAAATTATTATATAGTTTTACGTTTATTTAACTTTTGTTGTTTTATATTTACGGTATTGACTAAGGAACTTGATGATAAGACCAATTATGTCTTCTTTTTGCCCCAGCTGTTTGTACTTAAATTATGATTTACGATATAATAAATTTTTACGGCAAAAATAAAATTAAAATATATATATATATATATATATATATATATATATATATATATACATATATATATATATATATATATATATATATATATATATATATATATATATATATATATATATATATATATATATATATATATATATATATATATATATATATATATATATATATATATATACATACATACATACATAAATACATACATGTACACACACATACATACATACATACATACATACATACATACATACATACATACATACATACATACATTTATACATACATACATACTCACATACATACAATTCCTGGTTGCTCGAACTGGCACTTATTTGAATTTCCCGCCTATTGGAAAAAACTTTCATTTCCTTTTCCTTAACAAACTCATGTAAAAATATGCATTAGTTATTCGAACCAGCAGTTGTTCAAAATTTTGTTTACTTGAAGTAATTTTTTGCTCCCCTTGTTAAATACCCCGCCAGTTATTCGAAGTTTTCCTTCGGCTTAACACATTATTGCATTGTATTTTAAAATGTAACTTTATTAAATATAATCAAAATATATGTATGTATATATGTAAAAAAAATAATGCTACATAAATATATAAAAATTGATTACATTAAACGTATTGCAATGAGAATTTTAACATGGCGTCTACGCGAAAAAAGGCTTTACCGTGCCTGTATCTTAAGGGTCGTCGGGTGCGATTGACCACCCTTTTTAAACAAACCCTCTTTGGTTCACGCAAATGTTATAGCAAAAATGTCAAACTATCTTTTAGAGATAGGAACGGGTCAAACTAAAAAGAATGTAGCCAAAAAGTTTTGTGTTCCTCAAAACACTTTAACTTACTGGATTTAGCATTAGAAAGAAACAGTCAATTTGGAGAAAAATGATAAAAATTAAGTTTCGGAAAGCATGATTCCGTTGATAAACTTTTTTGATAAATTGTAGAGATTTTATTTTTTTATTGTAAATTTGTTTTTTAGAAGGTAAAGACTTAAACAGCATTTTATTTCAAAGTTTTTCTTCAATTTTACTCTCTTATACTGTTAAAATTTATTATAACTTGAAACTTTAAAGAAGATTTTGAGTTATTTGAACTTTCGGTTACTTGAAGTAAATTCTAATTTTCCTAGAAGGTTAGAATAACCGGGAGTTTACTGTACATACATATACACACATACATATACACATAGATATACATACGCAAACACACACACATACACACACACACATATATATACTTTTGAAAATAAGACAACTTTTTTAACCTTTTTAAAAAACATTTTATTATTATGACATGTTTCAACTATATATAGTCATCTTCAGTTAAAATAAATTTGTTTAAACCGGTATAAAATATAGTATACAATTGTAAAAATAAATGTAATAAAAGCCATAAAATTAATATTATACCTATTCCTATATATACAAAAAAAATTGTTAAAAATTATTTTAACAAATGTCAAATATAACAAAATAACTGGTAAAATATATTAAATAGTAAGAGCCATTTTTACATGATTTACTTGTTCATTCATATCAGATTTTTCTTATCCTATGTAAATACTTTATTTAAAGTTTAATTCAATTTTATTATTGGCACGATCCAAAATCGAAAAGCATTCGAGTTTGAGTTTATTTATTTCAGAAATCAATTATGTAATACATTTATATATTTTGATGAGGAAGTGCTAAACCAGGCACTTCCATGCTGAAAAAAGACACTCGTGTGTCCGATCATTCGTCTATTACGAATTTCAATTTATGAACATTAACATTGAACGAGTTGACTGATTCAGCTCTTATGGCGTTTAAAGGTAGCGTATTCCAAACATTCACGATGTGATTAGTGAAAAAATTAAATCTTTCTTGACAGTTTTTTACCTTTTGACGTTCGAGTGGACGATAATGTCCACGTAAATTATATTTGTAAATCGATGGTGCGTAAACTTAAGGGTTAGCAAAAATAATTTGATCAATAACTTTTGAAATTTTAAACTGTTGAATCAGATCACCTTGAACTCTCCTTTCTTTAAGAGTAGTTAAGCTGAGATGAAAGAGTCTTTCTTCATATGGCAAATGCTTTATTTCCGATATTGTTTTTGTGGCTTTATGCTGTACTTGTTCTAGAATAGCAATGTCTTTTTTATTGTGTGGTGACCAAGCCTGGATAGCAAATTCTAACTGGGGTCTTATATATGTTTTATAGAGTACTTTCCACAAAAAGAGTCCACGACTTCTAAAATTTTTTTTAAGTTTACCAAGTTTACTGTTGGCTCTTGCTGCTGCTGATTCAACTTGATAGCTTACTTTAAGATCGTAGATAGAAGTACTCCCAGATCATGTTTGTGTTTAGTGACGTCCAGTTGAATTCTGTTTCCACTCAAATCAAGCATCGAATAAGTTTGAGTGCATAAATACACTTATCGAAGTTGAGAGGCATATTTCATTTATGCGACCAATCTACAAGATTATCCATGTCAGTTTGTAATGTTCTTTTATCCTCCTCAGATTTTAGAACTGCGATTCTTTTGCAATCGTCAACATAAATCTTTATGTGATGAGTAATTTAGTCCGGCAGATCGTTTATATATAAAATAAAAAGAAGTGGACCGAGCACGGAGCCCTGGGGTACCCCGCTTGTTACATATTTCCATTTAGATTTATGCTTGCCAATTACAACCCGCTGAAAACGATTCGTTAACCAGTTTGCTATCCAGTCTAAAACTATGCGATTTATACGATAGGCTTTAAGTTTATTAGCTCGGTAATTAGCTCGGTTCTGCTTGCTACCTTGTTTAAAAATTGGGGTGATATTTGATCTTTTCAAAAGCTCTAGGACATGTGAACCGCAAATTGATTTTTGGTAGATCATAGCTAATGGAATTGCAAATGCTGACGCGCAGTTGCGCAATATTCGTGGGTGTATGTAGTCATATCCTTTTGACTTAGTTTCAATGAACTTTTTTAGTCTTTCTTGAACTGAAGTCGTCGATATGAAATTTAAGTCTATAGTGCAAGATAAATTTGTACGTGATCCGAAATCTGGCAGCGAATCTGGTTTTTCAGTAGTGAATACAGAATGAAAGTAATTGTTTAGAATATCTGAAATAACTGCACCGTCGGTTATAATATTTTTATTGTCATCTTTGAGAGCTTGAAATGAGTTATTAGTTTGTTCATTTTTGATGTGATCATAAAGTTTCTTTGAGTCATTTTTGAAAACACTAGCTAACTGATGTTTACATTTTTTAATAGCTTTTTTTATTACCTCTGATACATGTTTACAAGCTATTTTATGCTTACTCCTGAGTGCTTCATGTGTTTTAGTTCCAGAAGCGACATATTGCCTCCAGAGATTACGTTTATGAAAAACCGCTTCTTTAACTTCCGGTGTGGTCCAAGGTTCTTTTTTTTTTTTTGAAGGGAACAGAAGTCACTGGAATGTATTTGAACATGTATTTTTTTACAAGTAGTTGGTAGTTAAAGTTTGCTAAATGATTAGTAAAGTTTTTGTCCCAATCATAATCCATGATATATTAAGATATTTTTTGATAGTTTGCTTTGCTCCAAATATAACGTTAATACAGCAGGGATATTAGATTTAATATACATTGCCAAACACCCTCCTCAACTGCCTCTGTCTTTTCTGTGCAAGTGGTATCCATCGATTGAGGTGTCTGATGTTTCATTGAATCACGTTTCAGCTACGAAGATAACATCTAGTTTTAGTTCGTTTATTAGGGAAGTGTTAATTCTAGCTTTAAGCTCTAGCATTTTGTTACTGTTTAGGGAGCAAGGGTTGTTAGCCCAAAAGTAGATGTGGTTGAGTATTGAGTAATGGTTGTTATGCGTATCTTGCGAGTTTGTGTTTTATTTTGAATTGTTTAGGAGGTATACGCCTCTTTAATTGAGCCGTATTTGTAAGTATTAAATAGAATGTAAGTAGTGAATGTATCTCTAACGTTGGCGGAGGTAGTGGCATCGAGGCTTGTAGGGTAATATGTTGTGTTATTACAGAAGACCCACCGAATAATTTCAGCTTGCTCCTTGCTGATTCAGTGACATCTGGAATTCCTTTTTAATTCATTTGTGTCAATACAACGTACGGTATCTGTGCGGCGGTGGATCATATAACGAAAGGGCTGGTATGGCTGGTATAAAAAACCATAAACTGAGTCTTTTCCAGTTTATGGTTTTTTTATTTTTTTTTTCTGTAATTAGTTTAACAAACGCCTCTTGTTCTGCTGCAGTGCAGTCTTCTCTTATGTAAACTCCTTTAAAAAGTTCCTTGCCATGGTAGTTTCCTTTTTTGAGAGCGTCTTGCTGGAGGTCTTGATTCTTAAGTACTACTTGAATAACACCAATTGATTTATTCTTGGTTTGATTTCCGATGTTTCCATTTTTTTAATTATTTTGGTAATGTCGAATGTGTACCATTTATCATTATAATTTGTGAAAAATTTATCTTTTGCGTGAAGATGTTTATAAATAGGTAAGATTTTATCCCTTCTGTAGAATTCAATCATTTTTGGTGCGAAGTTTCACCAATGTTACGTCCTGCACAAACAAATTTGTAAATGAAGAATGGTTTAAAATCGGCAAGAAGGTGATCTTTAGATGAAAAAAAGTTTGACACTTTTAACAAAGTGAATACTAATTTTACGGTAACCGACTTACAATGTCTCTTGATAATTGCGAGTAGTCTTTACTTCGTTAGCTCAGATATTTGACCAATTTAAGGAAGTTTGAAATAGAAAGAGTTTGTAAGGGTTTCAGCCGGTAATGGAGCATAATTATCTTTATTCATGTAAGAGTTGTGGATTTTTTCTATTATCGGACATGGGTACATATTACGTTTGAGAATTTGAAAGATTGTTAATATCATAACGAAGACAAAGAATAGTATTGTTTGTTTTGAAAATTCTATCAGTTAAATATTATATAAGACTTATTTTATATAAAAATGAAGTAAAGCTGTAAAAGTTGGTGTATAATCCAGTAAAGATTTTTTTGAAACAATTGAAAAATTGTTTCAAAAATATATATATATAAAATCAAAAACAAAAAAACAAAAAAAAACATGTCTTGAATAATAAAATATTTTTAAATAAAAATTAAAAAGATGTCTTATATAGATATTTTATCAATAAAAAGTATAATATTTTTAAGTGTTTGTTCTAAGGAGGGATAACTACATATTCCACTGAAAAGTGCCACGAGATGCAAAACTCTCCAAAATTTGTATGGTAAGCAGATTGTCGAATAACTTTATCATTTCTGAAGATAAATTTGTTCTTTTCTTTAAGAACAAATTTATCTTCAGAAATGATAAAGTTATTCAGAAGGGTTTAAGAGATAAACTGTTTTTACATTAATACATAAAACAAAGAACATTGAAAATATACAACTTGTACATGCTAAAAACATTGATGTCAATTAGGAGAGGCTTGGTTTGAGTAAAACAATCCCTAAAATTAAAAAGGCGTCACGGTTAGCATGGATCCTTGTAATCCCTACCTAGCTGTCCCAAGAACGC